>JAOXOE010031223.1:0-48924 GCA_028565055.1 Phoeniculus purpureus
AATAGGATAAAGGTTGGACTCGATGACCCTGGAGGTCCTTTCCAGCCATGATGATTCTGTGGTTCTGTGATTCTGTATCAGGTGCACTAACCCAAGCTTGTCACAGTCCAAGGTAGGGTTGGATTAGAAGAGTCTACTTTTGTTAGTGCAGTGAAGAAGCCATTCCAACCCACCTGTTTTAGGATAGCTCAGCACTTGCTTGTACAACCCACAGGTTGTTTCCAGTGCATCTGTGGTGCCTCCTTCTATGGTGCATCTGCTGCTGATGGCTGTAGGAAGACCCATGCTCCAGAGCCAGGTGAGGGAAGAACAGACCTGCCTAACTTTTCTTCAGAGGTCACTGGAAAGCACTCAAGGCATGAGGAGCACCAAACACGACCGCTTTTCCTTCCTTCATGGGTCAGACCTGCTGTGCTTGCCCCATGGGGCTGATCAGCACATTCCCATATCCTGATGAGTCCGAAAAGCAAGAGTGTCACTGTGAATCAGTAATTCACTCCAGTTTTCCCACGATACAAAACACCCGTCGCACACCCCTGTATGCAGGGAACAGAGGGGAGGTGAGTGCTTGCAGGCCACTTGCCCTGTTTGTATGGGAATACAAATCCAGCTCATCACCACTACAAAAGGCAGTGACTTTTCCAAGCCTGAGAGTTGGCAGATGTGAAAGAAGGTGCGTCTACCTGAAGAAGCTATAGCACATTTTTAGCTACCAAAAGAGCAGTGCAACCTGCAGTGCAAACAGCACTTGACTTTTCCCATAAATAGGAGATCTCTTTTCTCTAGACTAGGGCCGGGGGTCAAAGGAGGTGACAGGCGAGTTGGCCGTTCTTGGTGCCACATCACTGGCCAGGCCCTGCAGGCTTTACCCGCACTCATCACCCTCCAGTACTACAGCTGCTAGGTGATTGTGCACGTTTGGCACTGAACAAAGCACTGGCTGGACATAGCCATGACACACGTCTCTCCTCCGTCACCATTCCCCCTGACTTTGAGAAAGGCTGGGGCTGGTTCCGCTTTGCAGGAGCTGCTGTCTGATGCAGCACAGGTACACCGCCTAGCAACCCTTGCCTGCTTCCCACCCTCCTTCCAGTCATCCCTGTCACATGTTGCCCTGCTTCTAGACACCCAGATAAACAACCAAGAAAACTGATTCCACTGCCGGGTAGTCAGTGTCAGGAAAAAACAGCGTTTCAGCTGGATGTGGTCTGTACTTCTGTCCCTACTGAAGCTGTGGACAGCAATAGAGAACCTGGGCTCTGAGGACCCCCAGTCCTAGCAAACAGAGCCAGCACTACGGTGCACCCTGCCAGGGCCTACACCTCTGCACATCTGTGTAGCCTCTTCCCTCTCCAAAGCCCCACTTCCCGTAAGCCTGCCTACATAACAGAATGGCTTCAAGAACACATCATGAGTAAAGCTCAACTACATCTGCCTTTACCTTGCAGTGGCAAAAGGTGGTGGTATTTCCATCAGCCACACAAAAGTGAGGGTGGTGATGGTGGTTTTTTTTTCCCCCAAAGGGAATTTATTGCTTTTGCACAGTAGCTTTCTGGACTGAAGTCCTCTGTTTATCTTGAGAGCTGGAACACCAAGTTGTACCCAGTAATTTTCCATGCATTGGTGACCTGTGAAGGGGAGCACCTCCACAGCTGGGATTAGTGCAGTCCTAGTAGTAACCTGAGGCACTGCCTCAGTGGTTGTGAAAGGTTCCAAGGCTGCGCTCAGCCCCCTACACACCACACTGTAACCTGTGGGCTGCTGGTAATAAGGCACACTGAGAAGCCCTAGATGCTTCTCTCAATAGCTGCACTGGCTAAAACCACCCTGATCTACCTTGCTAAGGTACTTAGCTACCTGTTTGGGACTGCAACCATGGCCAAAGAGCACAGAACAGAGGCTGCAACCAGAGCAGACGTGCTGCTGGCAGATGGAACTTGATCTTACGTGCCGTCTGCTGTTGTCTATGCCTGGTTAGCCTTTGGACTTTCTGCTCAAATGCTCTATCCTTGCACACTAAAGCCTGAGAGGTACGTTGGCCGCCTTCACATCTGACTGTGAATTAGGATCCTTTTGGCTTCTGAGCAGCTACCAAAATGTAGCAGCAATGAACTGCAATTGCTCCAGCAACAACAGCATTTCAACCAGTCACATGAGAAGGATGTGTAAGGTAAAGAAGTGGTTTGTCAGCCTGCTGTGTCACTGTGTTGCTGGAGACTGAACTGGATCTGGAGTCAGGCTGATCAGAAGCTGAGGACAGAGCACTGTGTGTGGGCACAAGGAGGCATAGGAGCCATGCCCCATGAGAAAACCTGGCATGCAGGTGAGCGAGCCAGAAAGCACTTAATGCCGCACATCCACAGGACTGGCCGTGGCACCCCAGACAAGTAGAGGAAGACCCCCCCACCTGTCTTCCCCCTATTTGGTCAGGGTTGAGAGAAGACTCAAGAAAGCGTTTCACATCAGGAAACAGGAAGCAAAATCCCAATGGATGAGAGTTTTATTTGTTTGCAGAGCAGACAGATATGAACCACCTCAATCCTGGTTTAACTTGAGCAACTGACCAACACGCTGAGTAGCAGTGCAATTACAAATCTTGAAATAACCAGAGCAGTCAGCTCCTCTGGTTTCTCCCAGTTGCTCCTTATCCACAGAACAATTTGCCCAAATTTACAGCCCTTTCACCACTATAGCATCACCACAAATCCCAAAAGACACTGCCTTCTGACAGAAACACTGACTGGGCCTACACCCCTTCTGTTTATTCAGAAACACTACTGAGCACACAGGCACCTGTTGCTCTAGGAACTTCACCAGTGGCATCTGAGCACCAGCTCTACATACTTCCTTTCCTACCCTGTACAGAAACACTGCGATGGCAGTAACTCAGCTATGAGAAGCAGAGTACGTGCTGTTCACCAGCAGCTCTCCAAAAATGGAAGAACTGCAGAGCACTGCAGCCCACGCATTGAAAGCAAGAGATTTTCTGCAGCTCACAGAAATTTCTCACAGTCGATGTTCTAATACCCTGTCAACTTGAATCACCATTAAAAAAAAAAACAATCGGAGTAATCCTGCAAACAAGCAGCTTTTATTGAACCTTCTATACTGTACATGTGAATATTTGTGCTGGCAATATAGCACTGATTTTTTTTTTCCAGCTCTTTGTTGGAGTCTAAACCAAATTATCTCTACCTCAGCCCAAACCAGCACATTCTCACTCCACAATTTATGTCATGCCCAGGTCTTAACATTACCCACTAACCACAGCCACCCTTCCATCCTTTGATACAGAGATATCATTCTCTTAAATTCATGGTCCAGTCCTGTAAAATGTCCACGAATACCCACAGATTATCCACTGAGTTCATTTAGTCTATGACTCTGTGTTCCATCTGTGATGGTTGGTCACTCAGTACAGGAAAGCCAGCCCAGGTTGGTGCTGCACTTGCACTGCTTCTCATGAGGTGTGTTCTTCATTGTTTCAGGTGATTCCTGCTGTAGTAATTCTTGTAACAAGCAACTCAAATAATGGGCAACAGTCTCCAACCACGATCTTTTTAGACCAGCTTCCTGACATTACCTCTGCTCCAGCCTGCATTTATCCACAAACTCTTAGGTGTTTTCCTGCTCCAAGTAGAGTCTTACCTATGAGCCAGTCACTCCAGGAGTACACCTGTGCTAACATGGCCTTACCCACAGCCACAGTCCCTTCAAGAGTGAACTTGTTCCAACATGGCCTTAACCCCAGCTGCAGTCCCTCCATGGCTGTACCTGCTTTGTCACAGGGTTTTCTGTAGCCACACGCTTTGAGGTGCTCCAACACGTCCTTATGCACAGCCACTGATGCTTTGAGAAGTACCTGCACTGAACCTATTCACAGATGCTTTAGGTAAACTGCTCCCACATAGACTCACTCACAGGTCACAGTCCCATTGATGCGAGTTCACACTGGGGTTCCAGCCTGTTCAGTGCAACAGTGATGCCCTGGCCACCTGCCAGCCCAGGCACATGGCTATGGCTGTTATCAAAATGTCTGCTAGCACAGCAGAGTTAAAGTGATAAGCAGCACAGCAAGCAGTAAAAGCAAAAAGCAGCCTCTGAAGAGCACTAGGCTCTAATACAGTGAGGCAAGCAAGCCCCAAGGCAAGCACAGGAGCCTGCCAGCTAATAGCTAAACAGCTATATAACAGCTATAAACTCAATCTAGTACACCCCAATCAAATGTCATTACTTACAACCCTTCAAGTCTCATGTTTGGCACCAAAAAGGACTGCTGTGGTCTAACCCCAGTCAGCAACCAAGCACCATCCAGCTGCTTGCTCGCTTCCCGCCACAAAGGAAGATAACAGGAAGAGCAAAAAGTTGAGATAGAGGCAGTCCATTAGGTAAAGCAAAAGCCACATGCAAAGGGCAAGCAAAACAAGGAATTAATTCACTGCTTCCCAAGGGCAGACAAGTGTTCAACCATCCCCAGGGCAGCAGAGCTCCATCATGCACTACAGTGACGTGGGAAGACAAAATGCCCTAATTCCTGCTCTTAAACTGCACAGGCAGAGCGGTGCAGGGGGGCTTCCTTTGGATGCTTTGGCTTACTTGGTTTGCTTTAGACTCACATCCCCTCTTCCCTGCCAGCTCTAACTCTTCTTTCTTAGTCAGCAATGCCACCTGCTTTCACAACATTAGAGATTAACGGATAAGCAATGAACTACAAAAACAAATTAAAATCTTTACACTTTTCTGGGTCACATTAATCTGCTGCTGCCCAACCCTAACTTGTCTCCTGTATTGCTATTCTTAAAAGCAGCTTTGGGAACCTTCCTCTATCTTCCTCATATTTCTTGCTGAATTTGGTTGGGCTGGGACACGGAGGTTTTACAGGCGCAAAACACCCAACAACTTAGCAACCCTGTCCTTGCCTACTGTCAGCAAAGGCCAGAGGAGAAACAGGAAAAAAAGTTAGATAAAAGCAGAGTAAATTTTCAAGAGCAATAGTAATGCAAGAACTTAGCAGCAGTGATGGCTACGATTGCAGCAAGCCTGTGTCCTTCGCAAGTGTGGTAATTAAAGAAAATTCAAAATATAAGCAATTAGTCTCTCCCAGCTTTCTCTGAAAATTAATAATATATATTAAAATAAATCTGAAAACAGTCTGGAATACGTGGAAGAGGAGCTTAGAAGCTTGGCTGAAATACTGATGGTCTCAAGTTTTACAGCTGCCCATTCACTGATTCGCTCTACACAACGAAACACTGAGAGTGTTTGAAGTGCCACGATCACAGTGTCTGTAACTGGGCTGCCTTATTTATGACTCCCTTTGGGAGGCAGCTCAGAAGTACAGCTTGTAACATGAGTGGCCAGGCTCTGCCAAGCAGCAGCATAGGTAAGGCAGAGCTGTTTAGTCTAGAAAACATAATCCAGGTTTAAGAAGTGTCTTGCTTGCACACAACTTTGCTACCTTACCAGCAACTGCCCCAGCCTAAGCAGTATCTTCCTGCTTCACTGGAAAGAGACAAGCTAAGAAAAGTGTCACTCTTGCTGACAAAAAACCCCTTTCTACTCAGCAAAAGGCCATTTAGACCAGGATTAGAGGAGTCTTTATGAAGATGAAAACCAGCTACTTTTCCCCTGTAACTCCAGGGTGACTCCACTCATCATTACCACCAACAGCAGGCTGCAGTCTGAGCATAGTGTATGGGTGGGGCTGCCAATATCAACCCCTGCCATGGCTACACAAGTCAAGCATTACTAAAGAACTCCGAGAAGCAGTGAAGAGCTGTAGCTGTACACAGCTGCTGCACTCTGCTCACATGTACTCTTGACAGTACCAGTCAACACCATGTTTGTCAGTTACTTCCAAGCTTGTGTGCAGTCATTTCAATTAATTGTAAGGTTTTCCTCCTGGGATAAGGCACTACTGGGATTGACCTTTCAATCTTCACTTGTGCTTACTTATCGGGGTATCACTGAGAAGAAAAGGGAAAGCTGGTGTACCACGTAGAACAAAAGTAGTAGTTTGTGTCTATCACTTCACTATCAGCTTCTACTCAAGTTAGTTTTCCCTCTGAGCAGCCGGTTGAAACAAGCTTTGCTAATTCCAGCCCTTAGAATTTCCTTTTGTGCTTTACACTGATGTTACCAAAAGGAACCTCCTGCTTTCTTCTCATCATACCCCAGTCCCATTTTTATGTCCACACAAGTATCATCTAACTTAACACCCTTGCACACAAAAAAAAAAGGTTCCAAAACTTTTCAGAACTTTCTTGGGCATCTGCTTCGGTAACTTTTTATTTGAGCACATTTTATGAATCTGAAACAATGTTTGGAAAGCCAGACTTTAGATATAACAAGTAAGGAACATACCAGTTAATTTAGGCAATATTTTTACATATATATATATATAGGTAAACATACATTTTACATCTATATAGGTAAATAAATTGTCCTAATAAGAAATATTAGGCAACCTGATTACGGAACAAGTCCCCAGAAGCTGTGCAATGCAGCAAAATGCACTGGTTGTAGAGCTAACAACAGGATAGCTAACTGCTAATTTTCAGAATCTTTTTAAAAAAAACCAAACAAACACCGCAAGGAGAAATAAATCTGATTCTTTGTTGGAGATTGCAAAGAGGCCTCCAAAGAGGCTCCACATTCCTACTTGACTTCAGATGAACTTTCTTTCCCGTTCCCGTGCAGTCACAAAGTTAAGCAGGTCGATGGCTGTAACGATGCCAAACACCATTTGACGTTTACTGGAGGAACCATCAGTGTGATCTACACAGAAACAAAGAGGGAATTCTGGCTCTAGCAGGTACAAAGAAACCACAAAGAAACCAACCCAAACGAAAAGAAAGCAACCACCCACACCAACCCACTTGCTTTTAATGACAGATGTCAAGCCACCCCAGCTCTACTTCTCTGCCAACAGTCACACAGGAACTGGCAAGGATTTTCCTCCTCAATAAGAGGGATGCAGAAACTGAAGCATTATGGAAAGAATAAGGATCCATCAGATTTGTTTTTCTTGATGTGCAAAATTTGAACAAAATAAAGCACATTTTCCTCATTAGTTTCTGTGGCTCTACTTAAAGCAGCTGCAAACTGGTATCATCCTGTTTGAACTAGGAGCCACCGGATGCAAGCAGGTCATGCTACCACCTTCCTAAACCACTGTCAAATTCAGAATTAGTTATAAGTTTCTCACATACAAATGTGAAAATTTTATCTAATCATTGCTGCACTGACACCACAGGTTCAAGTGACTTTCACACTGTAAGCATAAGCTTTTGACTTGGGAAACAAAGCATCTGAGTGACCTCTGACCTTCTCCAAGTTCCCATCTCCTGAAGTCTGGTTGTATTGACACGTTTAATCTACATACACTGTTCAGCCAGCTGGACTGTCCTGGACTTTTCATTTACTCAGTCTCTTTTCCACTACAAGCTTCCAGCGGGATGCTAGGTTTATACAGAATTAGTACACAACCAAGAGCACATCCTTATGGATATTAAGATAAATACCCCTAAATTTTATTACTATTCTTCATTTACAGCTAAAATTTTTCTAACTCCTATCTCAAATGAGCTGGTGAATCTTATTATTATTTTTAGTCTAGTTTCCCAGTGTTTCTAGTTTTGCAAATTGCTTGCTATAAGGAATATAATCCAGAAAAAATATTCACATGTAACAGTGACAAACACTATTTTATTAATTTATACACAGGTTTATTTAGTAATTTCTAGTTCATAGAGGTAGCAGTGTGAGGAGTTTTGATAAAAGTTGAGTTTAGAGAAAACAAACAAAGGGAAATAAGTTAGCTTAAGCAAAATAGAACAGAATAGAAGAAATATTAAGCTGCCAAGATGGTGATGTCACTGTTGACTTCTGCATCTTACTTTGTGAAGTTGCAATAAAGGTTTTGCTTTAGAAAGGCAAGAAATTGAAGTATAATTCACTTGGGATCATTACTGTGATGGAACTGCTGTAAATTGTTTGAGAAGTAGGAAGAAGCAGAGGTCAGTCATACTGCAGGAGTTTATTCAGTGTTACAGCTACTAACAAAGTTACTGTATAGTAGATTAGACTCAGGCATTCAATTCTCAGCAGAAACTTGCTCCAAAAGCAAGTTATGTTTGATTAGTAGCAGAATGAGGTAATTAACAATTTAACTTTTAGTCCACAAGAATTAAAATGCTAATGTCTTCCTAAGTGTTTGTAGCACAGTTACTTATAGAACCAGAAAGAGAATTTGGCTTCTTCAGAGCTTGCTAGCACACTCACACTTGTACTTGTTTCTTGTTACCACTCAAAAATTACCTCTTACAAGGCATCATACTCACACTGAATTTGTTCATGAACCACTAGAGCAAAGTGATCTATTTCCAGGATATGAGAGAGTTTCCCCAAGTTGTCTTTCAGGTTAATCTGAGAAGAAATTAACAAAACTTAAATAAAACAGTGGTTTATACATTTAAGGGTTGAAAATCCCCATATACTTTGTGCAGTATTAAAACCAATACTTCAGCACTTTGAACTACTGTGAAACACAAACAAATCAGGCCAACTTAAGAAGATCAGCTTTCTTTTTTCCCTAGTTTCCAAAACCATTCCATTAAGAACTACATGAAGTTATTCCTTCTGATCCTGTAAACATAATGAATATACTGAATATCTGAGAAATGTTAATGATGAAAGGAAGACAAGTGTTCTATGTGTCTAACAAAAGAAGTCACCACAAAGCTCATTATACTTGGTGATTTTACTCTAGCAAGGCTGGCAAACAGTGAATGGATCAGGCTGCAAATCATTGTGTGAACAAGTACAGTCTGCAAAGGAAGCAGGGGAAGAGAAAAACCCAAACAAGCCAAAACCAAATCCAAGGGTGAAGACTGCTCAGCTAACACTGTATTCAAATGCAAAACAAGGAACTGAGAATTAAGAACTCATTTTGAGTGAAGTTCAGCTTCATTAAGACTAAGAAAGCACTGTTTGCTGTTGACTCTGCAGAAAGAATACAGAGCCTTCAGAAACACTCACCTAATCCCTTGCCAGAAGCCATTTGAAAGAAGTTTAACATTCTTCTTCCTACATGCTTTTAACAATTAAGTAGCAGCAACAGGGCTGCTACCCAGGTTACTCTCTCCATGTAACATCAGCATCCACTACGTACTTTTATTGAAGGAGGTTTAAGGCATTTACAGCGAAGTCCTGCACTGCAGATGAAAGAAGTGTTTATCGCGCAATGAGCTCAGTTTGTGACTGGGGATGAACGGCTGGGCTGCGCTGGAACACAGAACTCATGGTTCTGTTTGCTCTGCGAGTTCAAAGAGGTCAAAATGATTCTCAGCGGCCTGTGTTGACTGGACTAGCACCAATCCTGAAGTATGTGGTCCAGGCAAGGGATGGGTGAAAAACTGGTCCTACTGCTGCATCAAGTCAGCCATCAGTTACCACCACTGACGGGCAGGTTTGTGCACGTGTGTGTACAAAGCCTAACTTTTGAACCCGAGTTCAAAGCTCACTGAAGGGCCCCCTCTACTGACTGAGGGGTGACCTCATTAATGTCTATAAATATGTGAGGGGTGGGTGTCAGGAGGATGGAACCAGGCTCTTCTCAATATCATCTGGTGATAGGACAAGGGGCAGTGGGTGCAAGCTGGAAGTTTAAAACCCACCTGGATATGTTCCTGTGTGACTTGGTCTAGGTGATCCTGCTGTGGCAGGGGGATTGTCCCAAGAGTACGAAACGGACAGACGCAAGACAATCAATATGATACAGCAAATGCCATTTATTAGGCGTCAGCCCTTTTATACACAGCCGGGCAGTCCATGCGATACAAGTGCATTGCTGATTGGTACAACACATCTGTTAATACGTCTTAAAAGCTACTGCCATTGGTTAATTACGTCTGTCCACGCACTGTTCGTGTAATAGTTAGTTTTCATTCCACAACCTGTTGTTTCCCTTCTACACGCCAGCTCCCTTGCAAACCTGCACATCACTGACCTTGAGAAACTCTCTGAGCAGGTTTCAAAGCCCTTAGCTCAGACTCCGGCCAAGTTCACACAGCTGGGATTGCTCACATGCCCATTCTCTATAAAATGTATCCCCACAGGATTGGACTAGATGATCTTTTGAGGTCCCTTCCAATCCCTAATGATTTTGTGATTCTATGATTCTATGACTCTTACAGCATGCATGCCATCAGCAGTGCAGATGGTAGTCTGACAACTACAGGGGTATCAAGAAGCAACTGATTGTAGTTGTGCATTACTGCAGGCAGAACATGTCTGAGGCAAACAAACAAGCAAACTTAGGTTTTGCAATGTATGTCTACAAATCCACACAGGTGGTTCATGCTTACAACGTAGATCTACCATGCAGGTTAAAATTAATACCCAGTAGCATTGCCCTACCTTACCTTATATTTGTTTTGGCCAATAAAAGTAGAGCTTGGCATAGCCAAAGGCAGAGCTGATCAGAGGTAAAGTTTTCAGTACTGGCTGTGGAGGTAAGACAACTATTAACCTACTCAAGGCCCTATGAAACTTCCAAGACAGTCCTTTATTGTCTGAGTGTTTGGAGGCTGTGGCTTTTCGAAGTTGAGTTGTTGCACTGTGACTGTAAAGAAGGTCTCCTGAAGACTGATGAGTAGAAAACATTCAGAAATAATAAAAGGGAATTGAAGACAATGCTATTCAATCTATCACTGTTCGTGAAGACAAGATCAGAACTGTATTTACAGTGATTATTGAATAATCTGTTTTAATAGATTCAGACTTTTGCATTATTCTTATTTTCACAGTCTTTTTCATAGTCAGTCCAAATAGTGTACTTTTATTATGGTTAAATTTATTAGATGTGTAAACCTTTTCTGATTGAGGTTTGAATCATCTTCCCATCTACTATCCCTTTTTCTACTGACACCCATTCTTTCCTTACCTGTGTGATTGTAGCGATGCAACACCCTGCAATTCTCCATCCTCTTTCCTAAAACACACTTTACAGTTGCAAACGATTTCCTTTTGTTGTTCACCTTCAGTTTGCTAACTTAAATGCTCTGCAAATGTGGGAACTGGGGGAGGGAATGTTACACATTGACAAGTCAGTAGCAGAACAAAGTTATGTGCACTTTGCTAACAAGCATTGTAAGCATAGTTGATAACATTCCTTCTTGTTTACTTTGTGCCAGCTATTTCATCGGCTCCAACTGAAAGAAAAGATAAGAGTGGTTAGCTCATTGCCATGTATGAAAGAGAAAATGACTTCCCAGTGGAGAGAAAGAGGAGGTAGTACAAGCAAGTACATGCCCTATAATGCATACAATAATGCATAGATCTATACTGAAAACTGCTAGTGGTTTCCTAATCCCTACAGACTGTGCAACAGCAAAGCAGAATAGCGATGTGATTTCCTATGCTACAGAGCTGAAGCCCAGCTGCAAGATGTGATTGTAGGAGAGGAGACTGCAAAGAGGAGAGGCCCCAGTTCAATTATTAGAAATGTTTGCTGGTTTTATTTGCTGACACTGCTGCAGCTGTATTCAGGGATTCTGGAGTATGTTTTATGTGTGAGACTGATTGACTTCCTCTCTTTGGAAGAGCACTGAATAGCAATAAAGCAGAGCTTTGTGGATGTCTGCCCACACAGTGACTATAGCTTCATGTCTCTCTAGCAATAAGAGAAAATATAATGATGGCTATCATGTTTTGGATTTAAAGAGTATGTTTTACTTAGAGACAGATTGCTCTGTACGCACATTAGATTCTCCTGTAAGGGCATCATTTCATCTGCTTTCTGGTTTAGTCCCAAAATGCAGTGAATTCAAGAGCTACGTGATCACAAATTGTGTGTAATACAAATCTTTGCCTCTGCAGATTTTCATGTCAGGAATTACACTGCAACAAACCAAATCGTAATGTCATTGTCTTATATCACATATTTTAATACAACTCTTACTTGCCTTATACAAGTGAATTTGTACGGTCTACTGTCAGAATCTTATTGTGATTTCATGGTGGATTCCAGGCAATCATTGCTAAATATATTATTTAGACCATTTTTATGTTCTGAACCTATTTTTTTCCAATTACCCTTTCAGTAATCTTTCACTTTGGGAGACATAAACCTTTTGTAAACTGAGCAAAAGCATTTCTGCTTTGTTTCTCATGAGGAAAAGTAAAAGGGCTTCCAACTGGATGGCCCACATGTAGTACTTATTTCTAAGTTGAGCGCAATAGCAGTTGAAGCTTCTGCATCTCCAGAATCAAGATAATTTGTCCCAATGCCTCCCCTAAACTGGCATTAGAAGCAAGCCAGTAGTGCAACACACTGAAGGTGCTGCACCAAGAAGACAGACATTGTAAATGAAGACACAGAAGGCAGAAAGCCCTTTCAGACTAAGCTGAGAGGACACACAGCCTGAAACAGAGAAGCATTTTGCTACTCATCCCAAAGAGAAGTGTAGTTCTGAGGAACACGCAGTGTAAGAGCCAAGGGGCAATACACAGAGAGGGGAAATTGAGAACAGAGGTTCAAAGGGGGTAAAGTCACAGACATATTCTTTTCTTCCACTCTGCAAGTTAGCTTTCCAGTACTCACAGAAGCCTTTACCACACCATACTCAATTACAGCTTAAGAAGAAAGGTATCATATGCATGCATGTGTGTGTTTGTGTGTGTGCAACTAGTGAGAATACAGACACTTGAATTTGTATAACTGAAGAGGTATACAAACACAGGCTTGGATTTCTGTTCATTCACTTGTCAACTCACTGCACAGACCAGGCAGTGATTAAGTGCTAGAGAAAAACAGAAACACGGTAATGTGCTTAAGAGCACTTAAACACATCACACTGTTTCAACCAACTTTTCCATCAGCTAGAACAGAAAGGTAAAAACTTTTATAACAAGATTTTTTTTACCAACACTAGAGCAGTGCATGAGATCTGTTTGAAATAGCCTGTGAGATGATCAGCCTTACAGAAAAGTGCGTTGTCAGAGGCAACGATTAGACTGAGACAGAAAGCTACAAAATGGAGAAAACGAGTTGAAGGTCAGCTATGTCCATCTTCATGGTCTTGTGGTACTACAAGCACCGGTTACTTGGCTTTTTAATTGTTTTCAGCAAAGAGGATGTTGGTGGTGTCACTAAAATAATGCTTGTCTCTTGAAAAGGTGGATTCTGAACAAAAAATCTTGTTTGATCATCGTTGCTTTATTTCTCCTCTAAAATGTAAAATCACTCAATCTTTAAATGCCAGTACTTCTGTAAATGATCGCTCTTCTTTCTTTTTCAGAAATTGTCACGTATTATTTGAAAGGACAGTCAATACCTATTACATTGTCATTCATCCACTGCTGTCTACATCCAGCACGGAATCATAATTTACCAAGAGAAAGATTTCTTTCCAGTGCATATTTACAGCGAGGTCATATATGCCTTAATAATCATGGGCAGCATGAAACTGCGAGTTCTGACAAGATTCCTGAGGAGGGTCTGTCCCCTTGTGACTGCAGAACACCTCCTTGATTCTCTAGGTTCATTTAGAAAATAAAAATGTGGCTTTTTCAAGGCTTAAAGGCTTCAAAACCAGTGTCTTTTCCCCCAGCCCTTTCACAGATAGAATGTCCCTGAAGAAGGGACATTTAGCAGAGGTCTCAAGTTTAGCCACCATGGCCATAAATACAACTCTCTGCAACCAAGTCTAATTTTGAGATTCATCAGTTGATAACCCACAGCTCCCAGTTTGTGACAGATCTCAGTGCCTGCAGTTAATACCAATCTGTTTGCCTACGAACACAGGCTGAGATTACTCAAACAAGCACTTTCTGAGATTATGACCTTGTATCATAGCGTTCTTGAGAAAGAAGTATCTAGACCTTGTTCAGATCCTCTTTACAACAGTATAGTTCAGTGTTGCATTGTTATTTTCAAGGACTCATACATAACAAAAGGTTCTATGAAATACAGCAACCTCATAAGTTTTTTTAATTAAGATTTGATTCTAATACATAAATGGAAGTGTTATCACTGAAGGTCCATTAAAGAAAATTTTCAAATGAGTTCCTAATTGGGTCTAATTATGTTTCCCCTGCATGTAGGGCTTGATATTATTAATCTTGCCTCAGCAATCACTGCAGTCTCAGTGATGGCTCCTCATTACAGCCGATTGTCATTTGCCATTGTCAGTTCTTGAATGTGAATAGCTGTTATTTCATCTTATTTCAATAGTATCCTGTGAATTTTAATTAAATAATTAGTTGTGTTTATATGGCATTGGTCTGGTTACCCATGATGAGGCTTTCACACGCAAATGATAGCTTCCCTAATAAGTCCAACCTATTGGCCAGCCAGGTCAATTGTTTTTCATTATGAATAACAAATGGTCAATTCCACTACAAAAATACATATGAAATATTGAGCAAATTCTTCTTTCCTTCCAGTCTCTTTCTCTGATTTGCATAAAGGAACACTTTAGACTTGACTCCAGCAATTTTTACTGGACAGTTAATTAACAGGCCCCCCCCCCCAGATTCATTTTTCTGTGTCTCTTGTTCTCATAATCTCGTTGGTAGAAGCTGAGCTCTTTATGGTGGCCTGAAGAGCAGGGGTGAAACAGTGTGCGGGGAGTATTTTAAAAAGACAATATTGTTCTTTTCTCCACACAAAAAGAAGAAAGAACAATACTGGCTTTGTAGACCTGGACATGTTGCTGCTGACATACACACACGTTTGTGTTCTTCACAAGAGCTTCCAGGAGCTGGAATTCATTAGGAGCAGAATTACAAGGGACAAATCAGAATGTCTATATTTCTAGCTACCAAAGCTTGCCAGCGATTCACACACAGGTAGTTTTATATCTAATAAAATGCATAATTTGCATATGACACACTGCCTGCAGGATAATTATTCTAGCTCAAAGCTACATGTGAGACAGCAGTGTGCAAGACCATGGTTCTACTCTCTTTACCATGATTTATTCACCTGCTATCTATGCCTCATACTAACATTACACCATCAGAATGGTGAAATATGTCCAGGGACTCATGCAGGCAGTTAACCAGGTATCTGTTACGGGCACACCACAGAATCAGAATGGTGGAGTTTAGGGGGAACCTCTGAAGATTATTTAGGCCAACCCCCTCAGAGCAGGTTCTCCTAGAGCAGATTGCATGGGATCATGTCCAAAGGAAGAGAAGGAGACTCCACAACCTCTCTGGTCAGAATGATTTGTCACACTCACATAGTTTTTCCTTGTATTCAGATGGAACTTCCTGCATTACAATTTGTGCCTGTGCCCCTTTGTCCTGTCACTGGGCACCACTGAGAAGAGACTGGTCCCATTCTCTTTACAGCCATCCTTCATATATTGATAAGCATCAATGAGATTCCCTTCTCAGTCATCTCCCGGCTTAACGGCCTCAAGCTTTTCAGCCTTTCCGCATCAAACTGATGCTCCAGTCCTCTCATTATCTCCAAAGCCCTTTGCTGGACTCTTTGCAGTAGTTCCTTATCTTTCTTGAACTGGGGAGCCCGGAACTGGTGACAGTGCTCTAGATGTGGCCTCAGTAAAGCAGAGCAGAGGGGAAGAAGAATGTCCCTCAACCTGCTGCCTAAACTTTTCCTAACGTACCCCACACACCGCTTGGCCAAAGGGCACCTTGCTGCCTCACAGGGAACTTGTCCACAAAAGTCTAAAATCGCACGGGGTCTTTTTCCCTCGGGAGAACAAGTCACAGGACGAATAACCACCACCGCTGTTGCCTTCGCCCGCCGCCGCTTCCTGGTTGCGGCTGCGAGGGGCGGGCGGGCGGCGGGGAGCGGCTGCCGGGCGGTGCCGGGGCTGCACCTCCCGCACGGGAACAGGGGCCGCACCTCCCGCCCGGGGACTGAGACCGCCGTCGCTTCCCGGGTGCAGGAAGACGCGAGGGAACGAACCGCAAAGCGAGGGGAGCTCGGGAGCTCCTGTCTAGGCGGCGGACGAAGGGATTCACGCGTGTTCCTGAGGTCTCTCCCCGCTCCCGGCTCCATCCCCGCCTCGCCCCGCACCTCCTCGTTGGGCGGCAGGGACGAGGGGTCGCTGCCCTCTCGCACCTCGGCTACCCCCGCTGCATGCAGCCTCCTGAGCGTCGCAGCCCAGGAGGACACGGAGGGTGCGTTGTGATTTACTCCTTTATTTCTTATTATTTTGCAGGGTTTTCTTCCTTCGCGGGGAGGGGAGGGGGGGGGGCGCACGCCGCGCTCCGCCGTGTTTGTTGTTGTGCTCGGGGCAGGGAGGCGGGAGAGCGAGCGGTGCCCCGTGGCAAAGGGGAAGACAACACGTTTCTCTTGCTTCTCTTCCTCATCGTCCCTCCTCCTCCTCGGCGGGACACCTGGAGCAGGCGCGGAGACGTTACATAACCAGGAGCGGTGGGAGTAGCGGCGGCGGGTGCGGTGGTGGCGCCCATCTCGCGTCCCGGCCGGCAGCGGGAGCCCCGCAGTCGGTACCGTGGGCTTCCGCTTTCACATGGGAGTTTTAAACCGAGACGGACAACTTCTCCTTTTTTTTTTGTCTCCCTTTTTTTCTGTTCTCGTGAAACTGTGAAAATGGAGGGTTTCTCGTGGAGTAACTTGGTAGCTTCTCCCCCTTCTCTGTGGGGCCAGAATGGAGTCTCAGGCGATGAGAAGTGTCAGCTCGCATATTGCACTTACTAATTTCTCTTGTAGCCCCTAAGTATTTTTCCAAAGCTGAGGTTAATAGATACAATGTTGTGTCTATGGAGTACTGCTAGTTCACAGATAAAACAGTTTAGTGTCTACATTGTGGAGTGGTGGTGTATGAAGGCTTGATAAACTGGAGTGGAAGATGAAGAAGTGCTGCCTGTCAGTCAAGGTAAATAATAACAGAGCAAGAGAACAGCTTTGTTCTCTCTCAGTGATTTGATTATTGTTAGCAGCTGAATAGGAAACAGTTCTCTGAAGTCTTTAAATGCTCCTAGAGCAGTTGGTGACTACTGGTATGAGTCTCTCAGGCATTGTGGGTTTTATACTTTCTGTGTTTTGCATCAGCTCTGGCATAGAATCATTAGGGATTGGAAGGGACTTCAAACGATCGTCTAGTCTAATCCCTCTGCCACAGCAGGATCACCTAGACCAAGGCACGCTAGAACACATCCAGGTGGGTCTTAAACTTCTCCAGTGAAGGAGACTCCTCAACTCCCCTGGGCAGCCTGTTCCAGTGCTCTGTCACCCTCATTGTGAAGAAGTTCCTTCTCATATTTGTGTGGAACCTCCTGTGTCATCTGAATGATTCTGAAAACCACCCATGCAAACATTAAAAATGTTATGCTGGGATATGCCAAAGTTTCTACTGCCAGCAGCAGGTGCTCAGAGAGGTCCATGGCAGGGAAAGCTTGGAGTGGTGCTTCCTCAGAAACTCTCTCCAGGCAGCTGTGGCTCAAGGATTCATTCACTTGGGTAGAAGCATTGCCTTTCTGCTTGACAGGCACAAAGATTATTTGACTTTTTTTTCCTTTGATCATATACAGTATTTTGGAAGCTGTGTAGATATCTAGTAAGATAGCAGGTGTCTGAGGAAGTAAGTAACCAAGTGGAGTGTTTCACAGAAGCTGCTTATCAGCAGAAACTGGTAAACAGATGACAGAGGACAATTTCTAGTTTGCACAGGCCTGTGTGTGGAATTTATATTAATTGATAATAATTTTCCAAGCAGTATAGACCCCTTATGATAGAAAGTGCAGCGTGTCAGTTAAAAATAGTGTCATATTTTAATTGTTTAATTTTATGCTTTTGTGAATGTTTTCATCAGAAAATTGTTCTTGCCCTGGGCCTTACTCATCACAAAGTCAGCTCCTGTATACTTCTGTTTGTAGTCAGCTATGGCCTCATATCCTTTTTAAAGTCAAGCTTGTCAGAATTACAGAAGTCATGAGCTCCAAATTTGCTACACATGGAGCGAAAGATTCTGTTTCAAGGCATGGCAACCGCCAAGTCTTGACACTGGTCAGCGGGTGTATTGGTAGCATAGTCGGGACAGGCTTCCAGTTCTTTCCAGTTCTGAGTTTGAGGAGATGAATATTGGCAGTGTGTTGGGTGAAGGTACATGGAGTGGTAATGATAGCATTGGGCAAGAGAGCAGCCCATGCTGTTCTCTTTCGGTGTTGCCTGGAAAAATACTGAATTTGGAAAATAGATTCTTGAACCCCAGTACTGCTGTGTGTGCAAAAAATCCCTGTTTATTCTTTTGGCGATGTTTTTGTTCAGTACTTGGTATAAATAAACCATCACTTCCGTTACTTATCCCATCAAATAGAGCATACTATACTTCAGGCTCTAATTGCTCTGCTGGATGTTCGTTATGACTTCGTTATAAACTGTTGAGAGGACACAGGTTAACTGAATTCTGTCTCATACTTACTGCAGTGTAAATAGCAGAAGTTGCTAAAGTGTTAAAAATAGTGTTACCTGTTTTTTGTTACCCGCCAAAAGGAAGTGCTTTGAAAACAGCTGAGTACTTGTGTATTAGAACCTGGGCAGCTTGCTTCAGATTTTCACTTAATGAAACTTAATTTATTTATTCTGCATGAAAGTGTAACAGTTTTTAACATTCAACTGGATATATGAGGAAGCATGGAAAGAAACAAGAAGCATTAGAGGATGGCTGGAGCCAGCAACACAGATTCCAATGGAAGCAAACGTACCAGATTGCGCAGGTCACGCTGCCTGCTGGAGGCTCAGGTCAGTAGTGTTAGGCTCTGCCAATTCTTTGTCAGGAGGATGGAGCCAGGCTCTTCTCAGTGTCATCTAGGGGTAGGACGAGGGTCAGTGGGTGTAAGCTGGAACATAGGAGGTTCCACATCAATATGAGAAGGAACTTCACAGTGAAGGTGACAGAGCAGTGGAACGGGCTGCCCAGAGGGGTTGTGGAGTCTCCTCTGGAGATGTTTAAAACCCGCATGGACATGTTCCTGTGCAGCTGGATCTAGGTGATCCTGCTGTGGTGGAGGAATTGAACTAGATGATCTTTCGAGGTCCCTTCCAATCCCTAATGTTCTGTGATTCTGTGATACCAATGTAGATGAAATAGGGAGTTCTTTGGTTAAAGCACCAGGAGCATAACTAGTGTTTAGTGGGGGAGAGGGTTGGGAAGTTTGCAGTCTAAGACTTTGGTCTTGCATACAGGTTTAAAATGTCAACTGTCATGAATTAAAGGATAGCAGAGTCTTCTGAATCATAGATGAGGTGCCCAGTCCTGTGGTGTTTAAATACTTGAATAATTTTTCTCTCAGGCAAGATGTCATGTTGAAGTTGTTGACTGGCGTTTTCTGTAGTGAGGTTCTTACTTAAATAAGGCACACCAGCAGTGAACAGCGATAGGTCGGGGACTTCTGGGTGCAGTGCTGAGTACAACTGGTTGATAGTCTTTCTAAAAAGCAGCGTTTGTCTGGTTGCTTTAAAATGCTTTGTGGAAGGTGAAAAGAAACCCATTACAGTTGTCTGGAATTGTTAATTGCTTCCAGGAAAAGATCTGCAGGATACAGTAATTTCTGAAGAAGCCTGGATTTATATATCTATCTAAAAAAGGCAACTAGTGGAAGAAGATAGCTACTTTAGAGCTGAGCTTCTCAGGTAATTTGCACACCTGGAGATTCAGAGAGCTCACACTAGGCTCCAGTTCTTTGTTTTGCATACTACTTGTGTTAATATCCACTTTTCTGGGGCACCCAGCCTTCTGCACAAACTGCTTAATTTGGACCAATTAAATAATCAGTATAAAATGAACAAGTCAGTCCCTGAGAGACCAAACCACTTGCCAAAGGCAGTGGCTGACTTCAGTGAAGATTACATTAGAGCTCCATTACTGTAGCCTTCAGTCATCATGCTGGATCTTGCACTAATCATTTGTCAGGCAGATTGTTCTCACCCTGATGAGACACCATATGAGTGTTGTGTTCGAGCTGGAGGAGCACAATATGGTGATACTGACTCGGTCATAAATTAAAGTCACACAGTTGAAATCTAGTTCTCTTGGGGTTTCGCCCACCTGGGAGTTTAGACAAAATGTTCTTTTAGCTGTGGTTGGAAAGAGTTGCATGAAATTTCACAGAATCACAGAACATTAGGGATTGGAAGGGACCTCGAAAGATCATCTGGTCCAATCCCCCTGCCAGAGCAGGGTCACCTAGACCAAGTCACACAGGATCATATCCAGGCAGGTTTTAAAGGTCTCCAGAGAAGCAGACTCCACAACCCTCCCGGGCAGCCTGTTCCAGTGCTCTGTCACCCTCACCGTGAAGATGTTCCTTCTCATATTGATGTGGAACCTCCTATGTTCCAGCTTACACCTGTTGCCCCTCGTCCTATCATTAGATCATAGAAGCACAGAAGGTTAAGGTTTGGAAGGGACCTCAGAAGCTCTCCCCCAGAAAGACAGTGATCACATCTAATCATACACATTCAGTGGCATTAAATCAAGGTTGTGTCACACTCAGTTTTTTATTTTCTTTGTTTAACAATTTTGTTCAAATAACTATGGATTTTTTTGTATTTCACTCTCAGGTTATTTTCATGTATTAAGTAGCACATGGAGAGGTCTTTCTCACCACCTAATCGCTGTACAAATATCAAACGTAATCCTGGCTGAATCCTTTGTGTCGCGTGGGCTTTGGGGTATAGCGGTAAATGATTCTGATGTTATGTAGATGACGATCAATTTCATTAACTTTTCTGAAGAACAAGTTATGCTCATGTTTTATGCTTTGCCAGCTGTTGTTGAAGCTGGGTTTGTTGGTTTATTTTTTTTAAAGACATTTTCTTGTTGTCCAGGAGATACCAGTTGCTCTCATCTCAATTTCCCGCACGTTTCCTTCTTAACTGATGGATGTGCAAGTACTGGTCCTTCTGTAAAAGGTTGATCATCCTGGGTTTAACTCTTCTGAAGATTGACATCCAACTTCCTACTGTTTTCTTTAGAAGAAGAAACTGGATTTTAACGTTCTGGGTGTCTCGTGTTTGGGAAAAAAGCTTTGTGCTTAGTTAAAAATAATTGGAGGACTCTTTGGTGAATATGAAGTGAGATTGTTCCTATGAGGCCTCTAGCATCAGTTGCAGCAACTGTGAAATCCCAGCTCAGTTACTTGGAATAGCTGTAAATCTTGGACGTATCCCAGGAAAGCCCACGCAAAGGGCAGCAACGGGCAACTGAGAGAAAAACAAGAAATAACATGGAAATTTCCAGCCAGGTTTTTTTTCCTTCTGTCCTTTTTTTTCCTTCTGAAGTGGTTTTGAAGTAACTCGGTAGGGAAGTTTAGGTTTCTAAATCCTTGCTACTGCTTTTTCTCTTTTTACATTTTTCTTGAAGATGTCTGAGGCCTTTCAAGAGGAGAACCAAGCAAAGCAATCAATCAGAAAATTGATCACATCAGAGTTGTTCGGGTTTTTAAGTACAGAGTGACTGAAGGTACCTTAACAGTTCTACGATTTCAGCAGGTTTTAATCCGTGTGTCAGCTCCGCTGCGTATGTTTTGTCCATTGGAAGGGAAAAAGGTTTTTAAATCTTACATTTTTGTGTTTTGTGCAACACTTGTAAAGTTTGTTTATGTATTATTGCAGTTCTTTAGTTTATTGAACTTGCAGGAAGGCTTAAACATGTGGGAGAGTTTAAATTCAGGACCTTCCAGGTTGGCGAAATTAAGAGGTGAGGCAAGCCAGCATCCAATTAGTATGATGTGAAAGTGAGGAGGAGAGGGAAAAAAGCAAATGCTCACCAGCACGTTTTTATTCCTGAAGTTAATTCAGAGAGCAGTGAGGTTTTATATTTTTACCTGGTGCATTATCTTTGGCTTCTGCCGAAGGTTTGAAATCTCAAGTGAAATTGAATTACAAGTGAAAGTGTGTTTGCTCATAGCCCGCTGCTGATTTAGAAGTCACAAAATTCAGGTAAAACAATGCAGCTGAACAAGTCTTTGGAGTTCAGAAGGTTGACAAAAGAGCCTTGGCAGTGTGAGAGATGAGTACGAACAGACACATAGAAAGCTGTTCTGGAGAAAGTTCATGTGTTGTTTACAACCTGTGTGTCTGGTCTTAGTGTTTGCTTTAATCCTTGACTTTCTGAAAGAGTTTTCAAGAACACAGGAGACAGAACATTTAGTGTTTGCTTTAATCCTTGACTTTCTGAAAGAGTTTTCAAGAACACAGGAGACAGAATGTGGTTGTCAAAAATATTGATAATGGCTGCACTTTTGATTCATTTATCTTGGTTGTGGTTTTGTGAATATGTGAAATACCATGAAAATAATGGTGACATGCGATGGATTAGGTTTGATTGACTATATTTGCCCTTCAAAGACTGGAGAAGCACTGTGATGCAGCTGTTCTGTAGTTGTCAGTGCTCCAGCAGTTGTGTGGTTTTTTTGTTGTAAATTGAGCTGTGATAGTTTCCAGATTGGAAGGCAGTTGCGTGTGGTGGGTATCCAGGGGTCTCAGAGGCAACAATGCACAGCTGTTGGTGTGTATTGGGATATACTGTCAGGCCTTTCTGGGCAGAGTATTGCCAAGGTGTGGTATGGTGGTAAGAAGTCAACCATGAGGTATGTTCATCTTGGGGCATAAGGTGTTTCACTGGTAAAACTGTCACAATGAAAGTTTCCAGTGTAGTAGCATTCCTCACTTTTCCTTGACAGACTTCAAACAGATGAACTGGATTAAGGTAGAGTGGCTCCAGGTTGGGGGTGCTGCCTGGGTTCATTAAGTGGTAGAGATGGCCTTTGCTGTGTCTTCAAATCGGCTTCCTCACCAACTTAACAGTATCACTTTCATTTTGTCCTCTACAGCTGACCATATCTCTCTCATTTCTTGAACTTTGTGAGGCTGGGTTAATGTATTAATGAAGATACACCCTAGACTTTCTCATTTTTGTATGCAGGAATTCTGCAGATCCTCGTGACAGCTGTTATTGTCCTCTGGCTTTAAAATCTGTGCATAAACCTGAGTGTCAGCAGCACATCCCTAGCTCACAGCCATTTTCTTCTGACTAACATATTTAATTATATATGCTTAGAAGTGTTTGCTTCCCATAGAACTTACTCCCAGGTAATGTTCCTGGAGTTCACGACAAATTCCTTTGTAATCGAGATTCCCAGCTCCTCAGTTTCTGGGCTCGCAGTTGACTCCACCACTGCTTAATAGCAAAACATTGGTTTATGTTGTTGTGTAATGTCGTGAAACACTTTTCCCTTCGTTTTCTCCACCATTGTTGTTTCCCAGATGCTAGCATCCCTCTTGTCTTCTGATTCTAAAGAAAGTCAGTCCTTAGTTTAAACCCTTTGTTGATTCCCAGGATGAAAAGTAGCTTTGGAGTATTGCCTGAAAACCCAGTGTAGGCAGAGCTTGAAGTGACTAAAACAAAAACATGTACCTTTGAGTGTGAACAAGAATTATGGTGGCCTTGCACGTTAACTTGTGTGAAGGACAGCTGTACAACTTTGGGTCTGGAAAGGACCTGTTGAAGAGTACGGCAGCGAAGGCTGAAGCCTAAGCAAGAAACGTAACTGGCTGTTAGTTCTCTTATTTTTCAGTAGATCTGTGAAATGGTATAAAATAGTGATAAAATGACAAACAGCTGTCACTTTGGAGATTGTCCTGTCCCTCAAAGCTTTATTCATGAAGAATGAAATAATCATGACAATAGGAAACATTCCAACCCTTACCGTGTTGCATTCATCATGTTTTAACTGCTCACACTGTTCTAGGTTCCTAAAATAGGAGTAAAACCCATAATTCCGTAAAATACTAACATCCACTGTCAAGTTACACAGTGATCCAGTTTCAGTTTGGATCTCAGCGAGATGGTCACTGATAAATAGTCAGCTATTGGATTCCAGGCATTTTCACCACTGCACTGCCTAGTTCAGAGTGAAGTGCTGCAGTGCCTGAAAGACTGACCAGAAGGCACTGGTGAACTGCTGTGGAAATGGTTGCTTGCTGTCCTGCAGATGTTAGCAACATTGGTGATTGCAAAGGTGAGCAGAACTGTTCCACATGTCTTAAGTCAGTGTGGATATTTACCTTCCTTTTGTTATTGTGAAAGTAGACAGAAAACAAAACAGTTTGGTTTATCCATAGTTTTTAGCTCAAGTAATTGACTGAAAGGAAAGCAGTCACGTTTACTTCAGCTCTTCTTGTGCCTTTACTCTTAGACTCTTGGAAGTTACTGTGTTGGGGGAGTTTTTACTGAATAAAATGCAGAGTTTCTACAAATAGAAACTCCCTGGTTTGGTTTTTCGTAATCTTTTATCTGTGCTATGACTTTGTCTTGACTTGCGTGTGGAAAAGAGCTAAGTATAAGCTTTTGCGTAGCTTTCATCAGCGCGGTCTGACTCAGCGCTCTTTACCTGGAGGGTAAGCAGCCATTTGGCTCCGGTTTTGTTTTTCAGAAACGTACTCTTGTCAGAGGGGAAAGAGTTGTTGCTCTTCCAATGAGGATTTTAGTAGGTGCTTGTCAACTGAATGTGGTACTGCTGGTGTTGAAGTGTTGAACTTAAATCTTGGTTGACTTTGAAATACTCTGCTTTTCTCCTGTGGTAAAAAGCTTTGGATGTGGTGTGGTGGTTTGGTTTGGTTTTGTATTGGTTTGTTGGGGTTCTTTCCTGCTTAATCCCAACTCCTGAATGCCTCAACCTTCTTTATTAATGAAAGCACTTTGGGAAGAAATTTGATTCCAATTAAAGGCTGGAATTGTAGCCACAAGTAATAATTCTTGGTGCCACTGGAAAGCGTGAGAATGGTTGCAAAATAGTTTTCGTTACTACTAATTAGGTTTTTATTGTAAGTGCTTTGTGCATTTCATCTCTATGAGTAATACTTTGCCTGTTAGACCATAGTGAGGGTTTTGAAGGACGTGTTCTGCGGGGGCCCTTATCCGTCATATGGCTAAATAAATGCAATTCCTAGACTGGTGGTGGTTGGTTGTAGCAGACTGTTAAACACTTAACACCTCCTGTTTGAGTTCAGTTATTGAGATAGTGGGTTTTTGTCATCTAGTAGTCTACCCATCTAGACTGTAACTTAGATCAGATTAGATGGAAAGATGCTGTGGGAGACATTGTTGAGTCTCACTAAAATCAAGGTAGGTAGTACCACTCCTCATCCACAAACCGTGTCACTCTGTGACAGAGGGCAGTCATAGGCTGTTGGCTGGACATAGTGATTTTAAAAGTCTTTTCCAACGAAAGAGGTTCTGTGATTATTGGTCAGGCATGATTTAACCTTGGTAAATCCATGCTGGTGATTCCAGATTACCACCTTCTCCTGTGTATGCCTGGAAGTGACATCTGGGTGGGATATGTCTGAACATGCTATGGGGATAGACTAACAAACAAATTAGGCTGGACTGTGATGCTTTCTTTCCCAGGGATCACTTAAACTTGGTACCTGTGCATCATCTCTTTCCTACTCTTCTTTTCTGGATGCTCAGTTGTTGTCCATCTGTAGGTGACTTCAGATCATGATGGTCACAGGATGGAGCACTTGTGTCTCAGGAATGTGGTGATGAATGTGCTGGGACTTCATGTGACTGGGGTAACAAGCTTGTTAGGATCAGAATGTTACTGCTAGAGTGATTCTTATTCCCGGTGTGTGATTGAGGAACTTGGAAGACAGGAAGGTGGCAGCAAAAGTGACAGTAAGTTTTATAATTATATTGATTTAAGTATTGTATTGGCAATCTGCTTATAGCCAGGGGGCTTTGGGATTCTCTTTTATATTCATTTAAGTCCATAACCTTGCTATTAAGTGACGATAACAAGAAATGCATAAGCATTTATTCTAATGCACATGTTAAGCTCCTTTTTTGGGTGGTTTGTTTTTGTATTGGGGGGGGTGGTGTTTTTTTCGCTAATATGTATTTAAAATTTCTCTGGCCATGTTTTTTCTTCTAATCAATATTTTGACATTCCCTTATTGCTCATCATATTTTGGGTGGTCTTTGAAAAACACAGAAAACACAAGCAACCCTCAAATGCAGTAAGAGCACAGTAAAACTGAGGCTTCATTGATTGGAATACAGTAAGAAGCAAACCAAATTTAACCTGATTATATGGTGCTGAGCACTAAGTTCACAAAAACATATTGGACAATTTAGAATTTCTTGGGTCTTATCATTGACACCATGTTCCTTGCTTGTTCAGAAATTAAATTTCCCAAATTTTCCTGTTATTGATGATTCATGTGGGTGGTTCATCACATATCAAACCAATTTTGGGTTATAGTTATTTTTAGTTTCATGCCGTACAGACCTACACATTATGTTTTAGGTATTCATTTTATTCATTGTGTGAACTGTTTAGGATCTGAAAAAACTTTCAGTTTTCAAGGTTATGGATATATTCAATGACACATTTATCTGGGGACCAGTAGCTGAACTGAATGTAAGAGTTATATTTTATAGTTCAGAAATGTCCTGGAACCAACCCTCTCAGCAGCATGGTATAATCAGAAATACAGCTTTTGTAGTATGTTTTGAATGGCATGTGTAATTCACTTGTGATTTTAATGCTTCCAATAGTGTTTAATTGCAGTAAGACTTGAGTACTTCAGGAAGAAAATCATAATAGATTGCACGTCATTGTCAGTATTTTATCTTGCTGCTCATATGTGCCCCAAAATCGTACTGACAATTTCTAAATTGAGATAGAAAAATGCATGGGGAGAAAAAAGATGCTGAAAGGTAAATAGTACCTCCATAATAAGTTTTAGAAACAGAGATTGTAACTTCTGTGTTGAATGCCTGTGTCTTTTACTCTAGGAATCTGGTTTTATGCTTTTAATTATTTGGGAAGTGTAAAATCACATTTTCCTTTCATCCAGTTTAGTAAATGAATCACTGCAAATAAAAGATTAACGTAAAATTATGACACTGGCAGACTGTTATAGCTGAAGAGATCCAAAGGTGTTTTGCAATCAGCCAGCTCTGTCCTTTAACCTGCAAGAAATCAGTGTTTTGGAAAGAGAGCAATTAACAAATTTCATCATCACTCGTGCATTACAGCAATAGTACTGGCACACACCGCTATGAAAACTGGTTTTGCAGTGTCTGCCTAGTGCAGAGCAAGACAGTTGTCTTCAGCAGGGCTGCCTGCATAGGGAAAGAGCAGCCAAATAAGTAAGATCAAATAAATGCAAGATTTGAAGACGCTAGTGTTTACGGTCATATTAATTTTGAATAGATAATAAATAGATAAATAAAGAGGGTATGTTGCAGATGACTTCTAATGGGATTGAATCATCTTGTGATGATGTTTTTTATTGATTGAGGGAGGCGTAGACGTAGAGTATGTTGACTCAATTCCAGTTTATAATTACATTCTGTCTGTACAGAAATTCCTCCTGTAGTGTCAGTTGAATAAGTTGCCTGTCATTTACTGTTTTAAGTTGTTCAAGTGTTCTCTGTTTAAAGGTTGCTATAATTCAGACATGTTTAAAATTATTCGCATTTGTTTGGGAACCTTGTGCTGTGTATTTATTGAACAGATTTAAATCTTTGTTGTAGCTAAAATTGCTAGTCTTAGGAGACCGACTTTGTGTAATGTCTTTATGGTCCGACTTGGTACAGAATACCGAATATTTTGAGGTCTGGTGTCACTCAAGTTCCTGAAAATTATACTATGAATGGAACCAAAAGATACACTTAAATTAATTCCCTTCAACTCCTGTCATAAAGAGTTAAGTCTAGATCCTCGTTAGAAAGACTCTTGTGGTTGCTAGAGTTTCTGTTAGGACAGCAAGGAGCCTGAAGTAGGTAAGTGACAAAAGTAATAGCAGTTCCCATGACACAGGAAATGGAAATTATCTTCAGGGGAAACTGAGGCAAGAAATCAGAGTTCAGACTGAACTCTGAAATGCTGAGTAGCATTGCTGTGGGACATACACAGCGTGGTTGTGCCTGCAGTATCATTTTTATAATGACAAGGCCAGGCTGGTCAGGAGTGGGGAGTGTAAAAAACCCCCTGCACTTACTGAACGTCAGTGAACTCTGATGCATCGGAATTGATTAGATGTTTACATGCAGCAGTGTTATAAAAAATGCAGACAGTTGTGGTGATAATTGCTTTCGTCTCTGTTTAAGCATACAAAGCCTGCGGGGCTTTTAGCTTATGTTTCTAAACTCCATTGCCAGATACGCTGAAGCCTGTGGTTTGGGGGTGAGGCTTTGTTTTTGATGAGGGAAGGTTTTTTTTCTGAGCAAATATTGTGTGCTTCTAGATAATAAATGGGAAACACACAGCTATTTTTTTTTCTAATATTGCTGCATTTTTGTTTGAAATGTGTGCATTAATTTTGGCAGATGCCCAAATACCAAACCAGGAGTGGATTTACTAATAGGTTCTACTTATAAATGATAATGCTTTAGATTTGCTGGGTACACCAAGAGAAGGTAGATATTAAAACTGTAGCTCTAGGTTAATGAGGGCAAGTTTGATCGTTCAGAATCACTGTAAGGTTTTAAAATGCCACAAACTAAGTATTAGGGACCAGAGCTGAGCAGTGTCAAAGAAGGAGCTGGTGCTGTGCAGGATTCATTACCAGTGTTTTGGGAGTGAAAGGTTCCAGCATTTCCAACTATTAATAACCACTAATGTAGAATAGCTGGGTATCCACTAAAAAAGGAGAGTGATAAAACAGTTAAAAGCTGCCCCTATAACTTGCAAACAGACTGAACCCTTAAAATCAAGAAAAGCTGTTTTATGCAAGATGCCACAATAAGTGAGGACCCATTGTTCTCACTCATAGGTAGCTTGTGTTGAGTGTTGAGTGACAGATTTGATTCAGGTATTGTGTAATTTATACTTGAGAAAGTAACTTGTACTACTGACTGCCCTTCGAGTGCTGTGAACTGTTGCTTGAGTGCTAAAGGTGAATTAAGCACTAATAATAGTGACAGGTTGGCAGAGGTGTAGAGGTGGGAAAGTAAGGAATTCAGCCAAACCAGCAGCTCAGTGTCTATTTTCTGAAAGGTTTTAGCTCTGTTAAGGAGTGGGATGAGAGACGCCTTTATGGACTGAATCAATGGTACAGCGCGTACACAGTTTCAAATGTCTGTGGCTGGAGGATTTGTTATATAAATGTGATACAAAATTTCAGTCATAGACCATAGAAATATTTGGTACTGTTTGCCGTGGTGGAGTGTTTGCTGCAGTGCTCAGTTTGGGGAGGGCTTTTAAGGACTGTTTTGGAATGTAGTCTTGGAGGAATGTTATGAGGAAGCCGGTTGGTTTGTAAATGATTCGGCAAATAGGATTAAAGTGAGTTGAGGAGCCTTGCAGAAAGCACCTGGTCTGTCTTGTGCTGAGAATTCTAGTTCTACTCTATTCTAATTCATCTGTGTCTCAGATTATTATCCAGCATAGTGAACAAGTCAGAGCTGGGGTTGGGGACAGAGGTGGGCTTTGTGTGTGTGTCTCGCAACCCTGTTTTGAGAGCAGATGACCGCAGACTTGCAGTCTGGTTATCCAGGACTCTGCCATACCATGTTTGGATGGAGATCATCTTTAAAGAGTTCAGACCTTTATTTCCCACTCCAGGGAGCTTTCTGCAAAGGTAAAACTTGTTGGGCAGGATTGATGGTCTGTTTTCTCAGCAGGTGTGTTTGTGCAGTTACAGTTTCCTGTCCTTTGTACTGATTGCTTACAGGATGAAATGGATGAACCCGAATTCATCAATGACCTCGGAGTGGGGAATAAAGTCTGTTGTCCAGTACCCTCCATCCCAGTGAAACCCATCTTTTACGCAAAAGGCAGCACACTTCATTTTCACTCTCCCTTTCCAGGGTGTCACTGGCTTCATGATTTTACTTCGTTTGTGGTTCTGATTACTTTATGGGGTTTTTTTTAAGTCCATTACCAGTCTATGAACAGGTTCAGCAGAAGACAGTCCCTCTCTGCTCGCTCCTTACCCTGCAGTGCTCCAGTACACTGGCTAGAAATGTGGGTCGGAGTATCCTCAGGCAACAGGAGTTGTGCTTGTGTCATTTGTGGCTGTTGTGCCACGGCAAGAACCACACCATTTACAGTCTCTGAAACACAGTGGTCATACTTTTGCTTTCTGGTTTTCTGCTCTCTTCACGATCTTCCACAGCCCTTCTCTTCTGAGTTTAGAAACACTCTGACTTCAGATTAGATTTATACGTGGGCAGCATGTTTTTCTTCGTTTTCCAACACTCACTTAGGTTTTCTTTACTTAGGCTTGACATGTCATGGGTTTTTAGTCTTATCCCTGTACAACACAGTCCTGTTGCTCTTATTATCCTGGCATCTGTTCTAGTAAAAAATTCATGTTGCTAAATAAGGCTGACCAGAATTGTACCTCGTATTCAGCTGAGATTATGCTAGTGGCTTGTATGGTGATGGTTCTTCCCCATCTTGACTGGAAGTGTCCCCTCATGGTACAGCGTAGGTCTGCCTGGCTGTCTGTCTTTGTAATTTTTCCCTGCCAGATCACATTGGTGACTCACAGTTATCTTGTGATCAAGTCAGACTGATCTTTCCCCTCAGCACCTTCTAAAATGATCCCTGGTTTCCCACATCCTGTGTGAGTATGCTAATCACAAGCTTATTATCAAATGGTGGAGTGACCTCCATAGCTGTTTTAAAAAAAGGCTGGGAGGGGTGTGTTACAGTGGTTTTACACTCTGTCTTGTGATAAGCCTGAGCCTGATGGCTAGCGTCTTCTGTCTCTGAGAAAGTCAGCTGAATTAAGACCTAAGATGGCAAAGAAATAACCTCTTTGTGTATTCTGCTGTAAAATCATGTGAAGCTGCTTCGCTGTGTCATCGTGGCTGCAGTGTTATGGCAGAACTTGAACTCCATGAAGCAGTTGTAAAAGAAGACATGTGGTGTCTGTGGGGATTACAAACCCCAGCAGTATGCAGTAGCTGAGAATGAGTTTTCAGAATTCCAGCTCTGGATTTAAGTTTCTAATGTCTGTCTAACCTGCTCAAGTGGGCCGTAAGTAATTTGTATTGGGTTGCCCTTATCGCTGCCTTTTCTCTGTGTCTGTAACTTGCAGGACTCTCCTCCTGCTCGGGTGTTCTGTATACTGACGTTAAAGACCTTTAGGGAAGCAGCTTCCTCACTGCCTTTGCATAGTGTCTGGAATGAGACAGCTTGTCCCCATCCTTTACAAGTGCAACCTGTTCAGGAACAAGATATTCTTGCGATGGGAGCTATGAATATTTATATATAAGCTCACTTGACTTTTAATCCTATAGTGGGTTTGAGGTGGATTTCATATTTGAAAGTGAACACAGAGTCAGACATGTATTTCATTACTTTGTCATTGTGATGTGTTGCCAGAAGTTGGTTTGGTTTGGTTTTTCTTTACGCTGTGACATAAGTGGTGAACTGCACTGGAAAGCCGTGCTGACTACACAGGTGCTTGGCATTGTCTTCCTTTTAACGTGCAATAAATAGTCTGATGTTCATGGAAGAAAGGAAAATCATCGTCTCGTGTACATTTTGTACACTCTCGTGTCCAAATAGAAGTGTTTCCTTTGATCTATCCTGGTTCTCTTCGGTGCTGACTCAGCAGTGACTCTTTCTGTACTGCCTTTGGGCAGCCTGGATGAGGGCTGGGAAAGTGACATTAACACGTGACATTGAAGATTTAAATAAAATGAGGCAACGTTTGAGCGTGAGGCATGCGTACCTAAAAGCAAGTACGATACTTGTGTCAGGGTGCTGTAAAGACTTGAGTGCAGACTTTTCTCATGCAGACTTTGGTGCCAGGGTTGCTGCTGTTACTCATTAATTATTTAGAGTTCCATGGCAGCAACTCAGGGCTGTGGCAGGAACCTGCTGAGACTCTGACCTCAACAACCAAAGCCCAAAATGTCTGACTAAAATTCCACTTGAAACAGGTTTATTTCTCAGATACTCAGTTATCCTTAGCAAAAAGCATAGTTTTGCTCTGTCTCTGTTCAGAAGGCAAAGCAAACCATTCTGTCATTGCCAGAGAAAGATCCTGTACTGGTGTCTGTGTTTCCAAACAGGGATTCAAGGGCACAGAAAAAGTGCTTCTCTACAGCTGTGTAAGTTGCTTCATTCTTAAATTGATTGATTGACTGATTGTAACTTCCTTTGGTCTTAAATCAGTTGCTTACTTAAGCTTCATGGGGTGGTCACTTGCAGCTTGCATAGCAAACCATTTCAAGATGGGGAGCTGACTAGTTTGTGCTGGTGAGCGTGGATGATGGTGAAGTGTTGGGAGGCCATCACGTGAACTTGAACCTTGTTCTGTGTCCTTACTATTGTTGTTTGTGAGTGTGCTTAGGACTAAGGCTCCGTCAAATTACTTTAAAAATTAACTTTACTGCCAGCATATCAGGCCAGTAAGAGAGAGGCCAAAATGCACAGAAGGTGAGAAACAGAAGCCTGTAGTTAAGGATCCTGTGTTTTTCATGTCAGCAAAGACAACTGGGGGTTTTGCTCATGGGAAGGGAGAGGCGTGACCTCAGAGCTGTAGTCTGAGCCAAGAGGAAGTCACCTTGGAGTATGGCAAAAGTTGGACCCTTTTGTGATGCCAGTCATTACACCCAGTGTAGCAGAAGAACACCTGCAGGAAGCCCCCCTCTGGCCGATACGTTGACGGCATAGCCGGATTACATGTGGAGCCAGAAGAGGGAGAGAAGGGTTGGGAAGAGAGGGAGACTTCTTCCTTTTTTTTTTTTATTTGATTGAGAGGGATATAGTGGTTCAGTGTTTTCTGATAGCGAAGTTAGCGGTGTCTGAAGAGGGTGAATCATCTTCATGTCCCATCTGTTAGTCTGTTGAAGAGGAGAAGATAAGAGCCAGCACACAGAGCCTTTGATTCGTGTGCGCTGAGAGCTGCAGGCGTGCGTTTTGTCATCAGGCTCCACAGTGTGTTACTGAAATGCTTTTGATCAAAGTGCCTGTGCTCACGGACATGGAGCAGAGGTGACCTAACTCACTTTGCAAGGGAGAACATACCACTCACCACTTCCGGAGGACTTGTTTTTCTAATCAGAGAAGTTAAAAAAAGATGTGAGTCTTCAAAAATATCTTGGTTTTGTTCTCGTGGTACTTCTTCATTTTTATCTGAAAACAGGTGTTAGGTCTTGTCTGATTTCAGGGTTCCTTAATCTCAAAACCTCAGAGTAATGATACGTGCCCGTAGGGCTTCTTGATTACTCCATGCTTTCTCCCCTTTGGTACAGGTAAGATTTGATAAGAGTATTCCTTTGGCCTGAAATTCTCTATTATTTGAATTTAATTCCTTTTTCTTTCTGTTGGTTAACACTGCAATTTGTGCACCAGCTTACCCTTCTGAAAACACTTCAACGTTCAGAACGAGTTTGTACCTTTTAGTTGTTCATCAGGGCTGGGAAGTGAAGACCACAGGCACACTCCTAAAGGAAATGTGGTACCTTAGCAGCAATGGTAGTGGCAAGTGATGCTCTTGGGACTCTACTGCATACCATTACAATATACAGAACGAGAGTAGGATTAGCCACTCTTTCTCTGTTTCTCTCTGCTGTTGTTTCACAGTTTGTTTTTTGTCTGTATTAGAGAATTTATTTTACTACCGTGTCAAATCATTTTGTCTCTGGAGCACACAGGTCCTGGGGAAAAAATCACCAGTGATTAGGTGTCTGTTGGTTTTCAAAGGGTTGAGGAAAACTGGTCTTTGCCCCAGGGTTGTGTGCTCCGTGCAGACCTAATAATCCTCTTTTGAAAATGCTGTGTGGTATCTTCCTTGTTGGCAATGGACAGAGGATCATTGTTGTCAAAGCAGTCAGAAGAGATTCTAAAACTTCGGTCCTGTCTGCTGTGGTTATCCTATGACAGTTTTAGGAACTAGCTTGCCAAGAGTGTTCCTTGCCAAAATACAGTCTGTCTTACTGCTGTAGCTGTTTTGCTGTGTTGTACTGTTTACAGAAAGTTCTAGTGAAACAGTTGTGATGCCCCTTGCAGTCATGTATGAGGTGTATGTAAATTACCGAGCGGCTGTGCCAGCTCTGTGGAGTGCTTGCTCAGATAAGCAGTGTTTCAGAACTTGTCCCATCTCTCAAAGGGGTGTTTTTCTGGGTCTAGGATCCTTGCTAAGGCACGTGCCTATAAACAGGGAGATGGCTGTGGTGTCTTAAGTAGTCCAGGAAGGGCAGCACTCTGATGCATGAGGCACTGTGCTAGCAGGATTAAATATGCCTGTCAGTATTAAACTCCTGGTGACTCTCTGCTTGCAGTACAATGGTTACCACTGAAATCTTTGTTGTGATCGTTTGTAGTGGGAATGTGTTTGGAAAATGTCTTTTTCTTTCAGAAAGGGGTCCTCAAAGAAATACCATCGTGGAAGTCAACACTGAAATAAGGTCTGATCTAGCAAGAACTGTACACTTCCATGGGTAATGGAAAACTAAATATGCATTACATAACAATTAAACTCATGGGAAATACAGGACTATATTTTATGAAGTAATGTACTGCTTATGTATAAGAGTTCCTAGGCATTCCTAGGAAGAAGTTTGACCATGGGGCAGGTTCCTTTTGTTACGTGGTTGCTCACATCTGTCTCTGAGGCATCAGACTGTGGCTGCTGATTGAATTCACTGCAGATCACCCACTGGTGCCTGTGGAAAGTTTTCTTTTGGGAGCACTGGAGTACCAGGTTACTATGATGACAGGTTACTATGATAGTACCAGGTTACTGTGAGGTGTGCCCAGTGTCTTGATCTGTTTTGAAGGAAGGGTGAAGTGAGGGGCTACTTCCAAAGATGTAGATCTCACTAAGAACCTAAAACACCTGCTCAAAGATCTCAGTGTAGCTGGAAGCCAGTGCTCAACAACGTGTCACCTTCCTTCCCAGGGAGCTGCATAACCTGGACCTGACACAAGGAAAAAAATTTTCTGCATCTGATTTTGCTGAATAAATTTGTAGTTAAGAGTCTACATTAGACAGCTACTGAGATTAGAGGGAACTTGCACATGTCTTAAATGTAATTAGACTTGTAATGTTGTCTAGTAAGATCTAAATATAGTAGTACAATGTAATATTTCTTTAGATAATGATAATCATTAATCTAGCAGGAACTTTTAAGCCAATTCCTCAAATAATTTCGTATTCTGTTGTTACGCTTCCCACGTGTGAGCAAGGCTAGGGGCACTCACTGCGCCTATCTAGCATTGTAGCTCTGCGCTGTTGTCCAACAGCATCAGACTGTGGTGAGTACGTGTTCCTAGACAAGGTAATAATTATGTTCTGATACTTGTAAATATGTAAGTACTTGCATACCTTCATTATTATGTGTAGTCTCTCGAGTCATAATTAAGTGTGTGGGAAGAGGTAATACAGAGCACTTACTTTATGTAACTAAATTACTCTTCGAGTATCATATTTAATAGTCCATTTGCAGAATCCTGTGATTTACTTCAGGTAGCTTACGTATTCTAGTACGAATTAGCCGTTAATGTTCAGTAGAGATGCTCCAGGAGCACTGGCTTGTACATAACCTCTTCTAACTCTTGAGTAACAGCCTGTCCCTCTAAACCTGCTCCTGGGCTGGTGTATCATTAAGTGTTTAAAGTTTATCATTTGCTTTTAGCATACACAAAAATTGGAATGTTCTGTTAAGTGTCACAGAGGAAGGACACTCCAAAGAGTCTGACGGTTACAAGGACTGAACTTTTCTCAGGCTCCTTAAGTGGGTAAGAAATTGCTGTTTTGCAGTTCAAGCAGCAGAAAGTGATACCATTGCATTTCTCTTCAGATTCAGAAAATACAGTGAAGCATTTTTCTGCCTTTCCGTGACCATTCTAATTCTTAAATTTCTTTATAGGACAGTGTGTGTGCATGGGAAGGTGATTAGAACCTCTGTTTTAATTACTAATAATTTCACCAGGCAGACTAAAATGATCTAAAAAAAAAAAATTGAGATGGTTATCCATGTTTCTAAACTCCTATTTTTAACTGGCTGTTCAGATGAAGAGACGTAAGTTACATGATCCCAACACGTGGGTATTTTTATAGGTACGTGATGTGTAAGACTGAGCTTTTTCATCTCTTTTTGTACTCGTTTTTATTTTTGTTTTGTGTTTGGCAGACAGCAAGGAGAAGTTTCTGTCCTTGGATATAGCTGTGGTGTTTCTGTAGCTGTTGCTAGTTGGAGTATGGTTTCCTATCAGGAAGAAAGCGGGAAAGCGGCTTGGTCTAGGTTGCCATCAGCTTACCTGTTAGACTGATGCTGTAAGTCATTGATGGGAGGAGATTTCCTCAGGCGAAATCCCCAGGCTGTTTTTGGGATTACTTGAAACAGCCTGGATAGCTGGAGTTATTTCTGTCGCAGTCATTCATTGGGAAGTGCCTGGGTCTTGGCAGCTGTGCTGATTCAGCTGGGCACATGGATTGTGGTCATGGCATGGTGCTGAGCCAGCTGGGTGACTCCGCTGGTGGCATCTACAGTGGCTGTTCATGGCTTCCTCTTGTAATGCACTTGTTTCACTCAGAACAGTTGTTGGGTAGCTGAACTGTTTTAGTCCTGTTCAATCAGTTTTCTTGCATGGTCTGTTGTTTCCTGAGCCTGTCATGGTTGTAATATGCTGAAACCCACAGGCTTGCTGGGAGGTCTGGCAGGGGAGCTGGTGGTGAGCTCTGATCACTGTGGACTGCACAGTGGCCCCTCATGACTCAACCTCATGTGCAAAATCTTTCATCTCACAGGATTTACAGAACTTTGAGGGTTCCACTAGGAAGTTTATGGGCAAATGCTGTTGGGGTCATGAGCTTGATCCCATGTTCACGGCAGCTTTTTGTAGAGGTGTTTCGCTTGGGATTCAAAGAAGATCGCTGCGTTTCTGAAGCACTCCTGTTTTTGTGTTGTTTTGGAGCTTCATGACAGTTCTTGCGGCCATCTCGCAGTGCTAAAGCATGCACAGACTCCTCTGCAAACACGAATGTCCATCAGTTCACTGATCTGACAACTTCCTTGCTTTATGCAGAGCTGCTTAGTCTGACAACCTCTATGTTAGGAAGGTGACTAGAAACAAAATACAAATCTTTTTCCGGCTCAGATATTTTGAATAGTTGTCTTGCAAGTTCCTACAGAGATCATACAATGAGTAATCCTGTTGAAGTCCATGACTCAACTCATTGCATAAAGATTGGTGCAGGTAGGAACCGTGCGGTGTGGTCTCCTCACGACGCGAAGAACTAAAATCAGTGCTCGGCTATTAACAGTGACCCACATGCTCAGTTTTAGTTAAGGCAGACTTCTGTTTGAAGACAAGTTGACAAATTAGGTCTTTTTGTTGCTGTAAATAATTTTACCCTTTACATCTTGTGCTTATGTTATGATTTGGCTTCCTAATCAGATTGTCACAGACACGCTGCATTGGCACTATACATTTCATTTCCTAGTTTATCTCAGATTTTTTTAAAACCTTGTTTCCCCGAAGGATTACATACTGCTTCCTCCACTTAGTAAGGGTCATGAACAATTCTACAATTTTTAGGGTAAGCCTTGTTACCTGTCCTGTTGCTTTTGTCACTGTAGCAGAAAAATATCTGTTCACAAGGAATTTACAGCAGGTACCGATAGCTGACTTACCTTGAGGTTAAACATCGATGCTCATTTACGCGTAAAAAGATGAAGTCAACTCTAGTTGCAATAGTGTTAGTTTCTGGATATGATGTGAGAATAAGAAAGGGTGGATCGTGCAGATTTAGACCACATGCTGTCACGCTGACACACTCGAAACACTAAAGGAAGCAGAAGTGCGCTTCTACAGACTTAACCCATGCCAATAGTTTTCCGCTTTTAAATCTGTTCCTGTAGAGCAACGTAACACTGAACCCAGTGCCAGTTTGGAAGGTTTTATTACAGAATCCCAGAACTATTGAGGCTGGAAAAAGGCTCTAAGACCATCAAGTCCAGCCTGCGACCTGACATCACCACAATTTGTTGGCCTTTTCACTGAACCATTGGCCAACTAACGGGTTTTAAATATGTGCCTGGCTTAGTTTCACAGCATAGCCTGTGTGCATGTGGTGGCTTTTTCTACCCTGGCATTGCTGGCCTGGGTCTCAGCTATGCTCAGGGTGTTTACTGGTGCTGACACGTTATTCCAGAGGCACTGGGCAGGCAGGAGGATACTGATTGGAGTTCTGCTCTGCAAGTGTTACGTTGGCTCCATAATATGTATATCAAATTCAAGTTTGATAGTTAATCTTTCAATAAATGACTGTAAGAGTAGCACTGGAACAGTATGGCTTGATATTCCGCTGTAGACATCTTTCAGTTTTGTATTCCATTCTGTTTTCCTTAAGCAGCAAAGTGGATGATGAGAGGTGAGCTGCAGCTCAGAATTTGTAGAGGAAAGAAAGTAGTTCAGCTCTGAAACCCAGTGTATGTGAATTTATTTGTATTTTTTCTTGAAAATGTTCATAATCTCATAAAAATGTGTACTGGTTATGCTGATCTCACAGTTTGAGAGGACAGGGTTTAATCTTTTGTGCAATAGATAGCGCTGTTAAGGAAAAACAACACAATCGTAGAATCATTAAGGATTGGAAGGGACCTTGAAAGATCATCTAGAGCAGGATGACCTAGACCAATGCTAAGAAAGGGTTTGGAGAAGTCAGATCAAAGTATAGGGAATATAAAACCACACACCTCCTACATCAGTTTCCATAGACACCTGATAAAATGATGTACTGCTTACTCTGGGTTGATCCCCTGAGTCCATCACACAGAATCACAGAACACCAGGGACTGGAAGGGACCTCAAAAGATCATCCAGTCCAACCCCCCCGCCACAGCAGGAGCACCCATTTCTACTTTGCCAATAAAATCTACCTTGAGTACGTTTGCTAAACTTGGATATTATTTATTTTTTTCTTTGTGAGACTTTAGAAGTGGATATTTGTGAGGAACTGTTTAACCAGATAAGGCCATATGTGGTGCTTTGATATTGCAGTGAACAGGATTCAGTACACAGTCAGATGAGCGCTGCAGACCCTCACTAATTGGAACATTTAGCATCTGGGGGAGGGAGAATTAAGTCTATCAGTCTCCCCAAAAAGTTGCAGTAGAGAACAGGACAAGATTGCTTTTGGTAAACTACCTATTTCTGTGATGGAAAATCGGGTTACTCAAAGGTTCTGTGTTTAGAGACCTTTGGTACACAGGCTGGTGCATGAAACTGAGGTTGTAACCCTGTGTGCTTTCCCGAGTATAACTGGTTAATAGCCAGATGCCTTAATACATTTTCTGTCACAGCAAGGTGTAGCTGTCCTTTTCCCCCAAGGCTTTTCATAAGGTGATGCTTAATGAATTAACTTGGCCCTCTGATAGTAAGAGTGCTGTGCCAGGGTTTCTGATGCAAACACTGACAGTACATGCCTCTGTTTATCACAGAGTAATGAAGTGTTATTGTTAGCACCAGAAACTGAACCTTATCACTGGAAGTTGGTAATTCTGAGAGGAAAAAGTCCACTGAAACTTCTTACATGTGCACTTTTAAGGTGCAGGACTTCAAATGCTGCTGTATACTGCTTTCAGATCAGCTGAAGGCAGCAGCTGTGTCAGATCCTATACAAACACATCCTTCTGTGAGAAGAAATATGTAGCACAACCACAAGTGTCCTCTGAAAGCTGAAATTTGAGTCTTGTGGTTTAACCTACATAATACCTGTTAAGGCTGAGATACAACAGGATGAGCCCGAAAACACGAAGACAGAGCTGATGTTCCTTTCTTCCGCGCTTGTCATCAAATGAGGGTTGTGAAGAACGTGCCCATCCTTAACCCCACAGCAATTGTCAGCAGTTCAGCACAGTGGTTTTTTTTTTTTCTCCCCGATTATTTTCAGTTTATAAAATGGCAACTATGAACTCTAGAGAACTGACTGGTCTTCGACAGGATTTTGCAGTTACAGATACTTTGATTTGTAATACACTGTGTTGTAAATGGGATAGGTATTGAGAGACAGAGCCTCTACCCAATTTCTGAAGTCTTGCTTTTTGTGCAGATTTTATAATAATCACCTAATTTTCCCTTTTCTGTGTATGTTGGGGTTTTTTTTTTAGTAGGAAAGCTTTCTGCTGTTGCTTAGATTTGCAAGATAGACAAGGTAAGCTTTGGATTTTTTCTTTCGAATTTTTCACAGCTCATACCTTGGACTGTAAAAATACTTGCTGTATGAGAATTATCATTTTATTTAGTGCCAGATGAAAAATCAGTTTGTTTCAGTACAAATACATGGGTTTGAAAAACTCTGTTTTGATCTTTTCAGAATTTGAAGTTCAGGTGATCCGTCATGGGGAACCATGCAGGAAAACGAGAACATGGCGGTGATAAGTCAACCAAGGTAAGTGTAAAAAGTTGAATCACAGAACATCAGGAAGGGACCTTGAAAGATCATCTAGTCCAATCCCCCCGCCAGAGCAGGATCACTTACATCCAGTTGCACAAGAACACATCCAGGCAGGTTTTAAACATCTCCAGAGAGGGAGACTCAACAACCCGCTCTGGGCAGCCCATTCCAGTGCTCTGTCACCCCCACTGTGAAGAAGTTCTTTCTGATATTTGAGTGGAACCTCCTCTGTTCCAGCTTACACCCATTGCCCATTGTCACAGAATCACATGATATTGGAAGGGACCTCGAAAGATCTTCTAGTCCAATCCCCCTGCCACAGAAGGATCACCTAGACCAAGTCGCACAGGAACACATCCAGGCAGGTTTTAAACTTCTCCAGAGAAGGAGACTCTACAGTCACCCTGGGCAGCCTGTTCCAGTGCTCTGTCACCCTCACTGTGAAGAAGTTCCCTCTCATATTTGTATGGAACCTGTGTTCCTATTGCTAGATGACACTGAGAAGAGGCAAGGCCACTTCTGCAATACGTATGTTAGGAAATACACGCATATTTAGTACGTTACTGCGTTTACCAGATCACTTTTACCATTTCTATTTTGTAGTTGTCACTATTGAGATGACAGCCTTTTTTTGAACACAGTCCTGTGATGTGACAGAACCACATACGGCTGTGCTGCATTTAACGAGAGCTTTCCTGCATTGGATCCATAGCTGACAAAAAGCTTCTCAGACACAGTAGAAGTGTGATACCACAGAAACTTTCAAAGAACCAGTGAGCTGAATTGTCTTCTGCATGTTGACATCTTTCCATTTGGGCAGTCATTTGCTTTGTCATACAAAACAAACTATATGGGAAGACAATTCCAAAGGAAAAGATTGTCATTCTGAGGTGATACAGCTTTAAAAATCTCCTCCACAGAAAAGTAAACAAACTGCCAGAAATGTTGAAGTGTTCGTTAAAAGTTAGTTTTTTTCTTTCCAAGTCCCTGCTGATGCTGTTGTGTGTTTAGCACATAATAGGGTGCTCTGTTTGCCTGGTGATAATCTCTTGTTTATTTGGGTTTTTTACATTGTACCGGAAGAGAATTAACACTTATCTTAAAAAAGACATTTTTCTGTATATATAGAAAAAAGATGCTTCTTGTTGCTAACTTCACCCCACCCTTCCCCCCAAAAATAACAGTTTACAGGCAGAGCCCACACTGTATAAACCTGTTGGCCTTTGCATTGGACCGATGATGTAAACAGAAGGTTCTGCGCTTTATCTGGAGGAATATGGGTGTTTTGCTTTGCTGTTGCAGACAATGAGCTACCCCTAAAAGCTACACAAACCAGGAAAATACATAAGCACGCTGGAAGGCATGGAGAGAACACAGAAGGCAGAGGGAGCAGCTGGCTGTGCATGGCTTAAGTTTGTGTCTCTGCAGTATTTTGCAAAATGCTTTTGTGGCCCAAGGTTTCAGTACAAACAATAGCATGAGCACATAGATGTGGCCTTGTAATGACCTGTCTTGTAGACTTCCACTCTAGAAAGCTGTGCACCAGAGAGATGCTGACCGAGGGTGTGACATCCGGCAGGCGTGATGCAGTAGGTACCCAGATCTTAACGGGCTGTCGTGCACCACGTATCCCCTGCTTTGATCTTTGAGGATAAAATTTTGTACCTGGCTGGCAAGTGAGTAAGTTAGTTGGCACATGGTGGCCTCAGAAACAGAGATTATCCAATTGTGGCAGCTTACGCTGTAGGTGCAAGTACTGCAGAGGTGAGCGAGAGTCACGTGGCTCTGAGTTTTGTGCTTTGTATGCAGGACGGGTCTACGTGCTGCAGTTTTTCAAAACGCCTTCTTTTTCCCTATTAGTTAATGGACAACAGTTGATTCTGCAAAGCAACATTCACTTACCTAAGTTATTTTGAAGGGGGAACTTGTTTCTGTAAGCAGTATCTTTTGTGCTTCACTCAACCTTCTAGAGTGACAGAACATCAAAGCCCTAAAACTTTAAAATAGGCAGCGCTTGACCCAGATCTCCCTTTAGGTACTTAAGACAGTAGTCATGTCACAAGAAATGATGAGGCCACAGATTTGAATCAGGAATTACATGGTTAAGGTGCTACTCTGTATTCCACATAACTAGTCAGTCTTGATCCAGCTCTTGCAAGCAACACTGAAGTTCTGACCAGCAGCAGTAACCGTATGTCTTACCTTTTTCTCTTTCTTTAAAGTAGCATTGTAGTTGCTGTTGTTGAATGTAGCTGTAGATGAGAACTGTCTTCCCACCAGTTGCTACTGTGGTAGGGGAGAGAGTTCCTGGAGGCTTGCAGGGACTACAGCGGGAATGCTGAACTGCTTCTCCTCACTCTGACTTGTAGAACTGCAATGATAGAGGCTAAAATCTCACTCAGGGTCTTCCTACAATTCACTGCTTGTAACTTCAGGCTGTTTACCATACTTCCTTCACCAAAAGCATAGTACCAAAGAAATTTGTTCTTTTTGGCAGCTTGTTTGAACCTGTGATGTCAGACACTGTACTGGCTCCTGAGCGCATAGCCCAGTTCACCAGATGGCTGTTTTAAATACAGTGACATTAGACCCTTGCCAAACTGTAAGCAGTCATAATTCTTGGTTGTCCAGTAAATATCCTGTAACCCAGCAGTTACCATGGTTTGGGATTTTCAGAGTTGGCATCTAGCTTTGCTTGACTTTCAGCAGACTAGAGAATTTGAATTCCAAAGCTAGAAATGGAGATAGGGAAAGCAATTATTTCATCAAACGTCTAATGTGACACCAAGATGCTTTCATGTGGGAAACTTGCAAAGGACAGCAAGATGGCTTCGCATTCTTCTTTCAAAATATCATTCCACACCAAGCTACAGTGACTATTTAATGAATAGTAAGGAGATGCTGTGAAATAAATGGAATGCTTTGCAAAACAGCTGGTCTGTTTGACCTAAATAATGCTGATAATATTTGCAAAACCATAACGTTTCACTCAAACAGTAACAGGCTCCATCTCGTTTCAGTCTCGTTTCTTTCTCTTGTGTTTAATGGAGCTGCTTTTTATTTTTTACAGTTTAGTAGGATGCATAAAACCTAAGCTATGAACCCAGCAATTCATCTTCTTTCTTTTTACTAAGATGATACTCAACTCTGTAATCTGCATAATGTGCTGGTAAATGTGCAAGCACTTCCTTTGCTTAACTTGGTGCTTAGTGGTAACACTTGGGTTTAAACTTGCGTAAACTGAAATACATAAGAACAGCAATAACAAAAAAGAATGGCCTGTCCTTCATGTCCTGAGTTTCTTTTAAGTTCTCAAAGGGCTGAATGTAGAGGGGTAAACTGAGCAGATGACTAAAGTTTTACTGGCCTCCTTTCAGGGTTGTAGTTGATTGGTGTTAAGCTGTGAAGTGCCTCATGCTGTTTGATAATGACTAAAGCTGCCCACAGGTATTACAACAGCACCCTGCTCTGCTAGCTCCCTCGGAGAATTCTGCATAGCACGTGTCTCACCAGATACACCAGAATCTTTGAACCTTCTAGGTTCCTGTCAAAACTGGCCCTTGACTTCACTGATTGTTAGGGAGGATTGGGGTCAGAAGGAAAGTTTCGAGCATTGTCTCCTCTATTCCACCAAATGCATCAAGTCCATGAAGCCTGGTTTCCACGTGTCTCTGGTCACATAGTGCTGTGGGAAGCTGGAAACCAAGCTTGTGACCTGTAATAAAGGATCAAAACCACTGCCCTGCCTTATCCAGGGATTGCTCAACAAACATCTACAGGCCTGGGGACTTGTTAGATTATTGGAAATGCTGGATCGTCAACCTGTTTAATGTCCTTGATGTACCTGCTGCAACACCAAGGAACCAAAACCAATTGCTACCTCTAACTCTGAAAAACCCTTAGAAATGAGAGTGCCACGATGCATTTCTCTTTCACAGGCCAAAACTGAAAACAGAGGCAGTGATGATAAGGCTCTGTGTTCTGAGCTAAAAGCACTCTGTTAACAGTGACAGAGTGTTGCTGTGTAGTAAACTTGGGAAAGAAATCGTGCTTGTAATCGCCCTGTCTTTGTGCACAGAGTCTGTAACGTGCTTTGCAGTGGCTGATGTGGTAATGTTAATAAACTGGCTGATTCTCAGTGTTTAAGGAAAACTCAGCATAATTACTTCAAGGTGGACATGTATCAATAAATTGGATAATAATAAATCAAGAAATAAATTTGGGGAGATTGTCTCCTCTTTTTTTTTTTTTCCCCAGTTGTCTTGCTAGCGTTTAGACATTAGCACCCTACACAGCCTTACTCATGGGAACCCTGGCAGAACGTTGTCTGGCTCTCCCTTCTGAGACAAAGTTGAGGTTCTGAAGATGGTGGCACAGGGGTAGTTGTAGTGTAAACCTCACAGATGCTCAACGATCTGCGAGCAGAAGGGTTTTCACACTTACCTCATCTGATGCCCTGCTGCTCCGGGTTGAGACTGCTTACAGACCTGAGCCCTGTGTGTGGTTTTTACCAGGTGCTTCCTCTTGGTATGCATCATAAAGGATCAAGAAAGGAAAAAAATAACAGACTGAACAATTTTATTTCATTATGAATTGCTCTGAACTTTTATTTTTGTAAGATAGAGGCTGATTTCAGAGAATCACAGAATCATTAGGGATTGGAAGGGACCTCAGAAGATCATCTAGTCCAATCCCCCTGCCAGAGCTGGATCAAGTCACACAGGAACATATTCAGGTGGGTGTTAAACATCTCCAGAGAAGGAGACTCCACAACCCACCCTGGGCAGCCTGTTCCAGTGCTCCATCACCCTCATTTCTTTAGCAATTTGAGATGAACTTACATACAGATTAAAATCTGTGGATTTTAAAGTCAGGACTATGCTTCTCTATTAAAAAATAAACAAAACCCCTTAAAATAAAAGAGCAAATGTTGTATTTGATTTTATTGCACTTAATAATTAGCCTTAGTACCACATATAAATCAGAATGCAGCCTTCTGTTTTCACTTAGCAAACTTCTGTAATGCTTTTTTTTTGCGTGTTTTCTAGTGCAGTTGTGTGCTGTCTCAGGGTTTTACCTTTTGCTGTAAAGCGATCCGAGCACAGGAGCTATAGTGATGTTCTCTGCAATTGGATATATTGATTAAAACACTCCCTTTCAAGCCAATACCTTTCTGAAAACAAAAGAGGAAGAGATAAACTTTACAATGTCGAGAGCACCAGGGTTTTCTCTGAGACTCTCAATGACCAGTTTTACAGGTTACACACGCTGTAGAAATTCTTGTGACCAGCCAGTGTCTGGTTAAGCCAGTCTCTGGTAGAAGGAAGTGCTGCTTTTGGAAGAGGCAAATCATCTTCCACAGGTGAAGGGAAGTTCTGGGCAGTCAGGTTAAGCAAGACCAGTTCAATTTGATAGACCTCTGTTTTCTTCACATGCTACCATCGATGTAGATTTGGCTTTGAGCAAAATCCCTTTGTCTTTGTTCTGTCTTCCAAATTAATTTCCTAACTGTTGTACTGCCTAATAGATTATTGGGACAGATGCAGTATCATTCTGTATTGATTGTTGTGCCTGCAGACCTTCAGCAGAACCTTAAGGCAATAATGTTCTTCAGCTAGCAAGATGGTATCATAGAATCATACAGATTGGAAAAGATCCTTGAGATTATCAGCTATTAATCCTACTCTGCTGAGTTTGCCACTAAAGCATATCACTGTTTGAAGCTTCTGGCAATGCAAAATGTGCAGTAGGTATGGTATGGTATCTATAGGTATGGTATCTATAACCTTAGACCAGCATTTGGTATGGCATTGCAAATCTGTGTGTAATGTTGAAGTAGGCAAGTAGCTCTACTATGAAGTTACAAGGGAAGTGTTTATGTGTCTAAATCTGAACCATGATTGAATACTTGACTGTTCTTTGAACTCTTCAGGTGCGAAATTTAATAGAGTTGATTGTAGTTACACTATGGAATCTTTCTAATGTCTCAAATACACTAAACTCATCATAAATATGGGTGGAAGATGAGCTGCCCCTGTATTGGAGTGGGTACTTTTACGCGTCCACGTTTCCCTTTGCTGCTTGCATGTGGAGGCCACTGAAGGCACAGTGCTTTGCGGGTGGAAGAGTAAAAGGTGGAAGGCAAGGCAGGTGTAAGATTGGAGCAATTCTGGTCACTGCCACAGTACCTGGTGCTCGTGTTTAAGGAGTTGTATAATCTCAGCAGTATGTCAGTAGATCGGTGTTTTGGTGAAAATATGAGTAAATATACAGTTAATGGTTACCTACGTTGGGAAGATGTTTTTCTGTTGTGTGCACAACTGCTGAGTACTGGTGGTTCTTGAGCTGGTTGAGTTTGCATGGGTGTAAAAGGAAGAGGTGCAGTTGCTGTGGTTTTGGCTGGGGAGGAGATAGGGTCTTGGGCTTTGTTTTCCCACCTGCAGCCTGCAGAAGTGACTACAAGAAGAGGGAAGTACACTTTGTACTTGATAAGGTCTTGTGCTTTACATGCCATGCTGTTGTGGTATAGTTTTCTATAGTTCCCTTCTTGCTAACTTTGATACAGAATAAGATAAACACCCTGCCATATGAATTTAATGACTACCATTAAATTAGCAAGGAGCTGGAAGAAAAGTGTGTAATGCACTTCTCATTCTTTGTGAAGCCTCTGTGAGTTGTTCTAGTTGCTGTGATGACTTTTCTAATACGACTCAGCCCATACTTCAGACTGAGAACATGTTGTTCAGGGCTTTGAGCATTATTCATGCTGGAAAAAAGGTGGCAAAGTTGTTTGTATTTTCATTGTTAAGGAAGCAGTAAGTTACACGGAGATCCTGAAAGGGAGCAGTGTCTTCCGTCCTCACATAACCTTCTTCTGCTTTTACCATTGTGGTGATAACATCGCGAAAAGTGGGTGAGACAGGTCAAGACAGCAAACTAGAATTTCCATTAGTTGTATTTGAGAGGAGCCTAAAAAATCTTTTGTGGTAAGGTATTACCTTAGAATGCAGTCACATCTGTAAAATAAGTTGTGATGAAGTTAGAGATACTGCCAAACTTTACCTGTGGGTACCCAGGGCCAAACCACAGCAGAATCTCCAGTACCTGAGACAGTGACTGGGAAATCTGTCCTGTAGTACTTACTGAAGTATCAAAGCCTGGTAAGAATGTATTTTGATGTTTGTCCTCATCTTTTTTCTCTCAATGCCGCTTCTGGTGTCTTTGGTGCTTCTGGGCAGCAGCTGGGAAGAAGAGTGCTGCACTGCGTTTAGTTTGAATTCTGTTTCACAGACTTATTCTCTGATAGCGGAACTGCCTGAGCAACAGGGTCGGCAACTAGCTGTAAGACTTGGTTTAACAGTGTGCATCACTATAGGGCCGGAACCCCAGATCTGCTCAGGTCTGATGCTGAGTGTCCTGCCACAAGGAAAGAGGAGTTCCACATTGCTAAGGCGACATGAGTCTTGCTCTCTTTGGTAAATTCAGCAAGTATTACATGGCTATTTGAAGGAGAAAAGTTCAGGGCTTTCCCATACCAAGTATCACTTCGACAGTAGCTTCTTTTGCAGAAGCTGAAGGCTAATTTCCTACGTAATGGCAGTTATTTGTACACTAAGTAAATCTAACTTGTCTGAGGCTACGGCTCAAAAACTTTTGCTTTTCCACTTTGATCTAAAATGTCACAGAATGATTTTCCTTTTTACTTAACTTTCTCATGCCCTTTGCTTCAAGTTGGTGGAAATACTTAGGTAGCATTTGCTGGGGAAAAAAATGTCCTTTGCAAAAGGAAATTGAAAAACTTTAAAGCAGAGTAATACGACTTGATTCTTGATTGCTGTGATAAGGTTCACTCTTCAAAACAATCTGATCTTTCAGTGCAGCATGCTGTGGACGTGGCCACAAAAATACCGACACTTGCACACAGCTGAAAGCCACAAGATACATACCACATACACCGGATAATTCAGGAGACATCAGCTATGATCAGGGAGAGGTGATAATGGAAGATGTTCAGTTTTTGTCACCGTGCCCACAGAGGGACATTCAGGTTGCAGTAGCTGGAGTTAGCTAGAACCGGAAGATTAATTTAGAGATGCAGAACACTCGGTGTGCTCGTAAACTCTGTGCAGCTTAAAATCCTCAGTAAAGACCTAAGAGCCAGAAGTCTTAATTTTAGCAGGTCTATCGACCCTGAGATCTATCCTTAAAGCAGGTCATTTAGAGCCTGGAATAGGTTGCCCAGGGAGGTGGCCGAGGCCCTGTCCCTGGAGGTGTTTAAGGCCAGGCTGGATGAGGCTCTGGCCAGCCTGACCTAGGGTGAGGTGTCCCTGTAGGGGATGATCAGAGGGCTGGAGCACCTGTCCTATGAGGACAGACTGAGGGAGTTGGGGCTGTTCAGTCTGGAGAAGATGAGGCTCCGAGGTGACCTTCTTGTGGCCTTCCAGTATCTGAAGGGAGCCTACAAAAAGCTGGGGAGGGACTTTTTAGGATATCAGGTAGCGACAGGACTAGGGGCAATGGAGCAAAGCTGGAGCTGGGTA
>JAOXOE010031224.1:0-12164 GCA_028565055.1 Phoeniculus purpureus
CAGAGTGATTCTGATTGTACAACTTCTCCAGTGAAGTGATCCTGCTGTGGCAGGGGGATTGGACTAGATGATCTTTCAGGGTCCCTTCTAATCCCTTATGATTCTATGATTCTATGACAAACAAAAAGGTCTCTTGAGACACCACCTGGTGTACTGAGTCCAGCTTAATAATTCACAAGGAAGACATGGACTTGTTGGAGCACATCCAGGGGAGACCCATGAAGATGATGAGGATCCACTCTTCTAAGGACAGGCTGAGGGAGTTTGAGTTTATCCTGGAGAAGAGAAGGCTCCAGGCAGATAACTCATTGTGGTTTTCCAGTATCTGAAGGAGGCCTACAAGAAAGATGGGTGGGACTTTTTACTAGAGCATCTACTGTAACAGAATGAATCTGAAAGAGGGAAGACTTAGATTATAAATTTAGGTAGACGTCCCACTATGAAGGCATTGAGACACTGCAACAAGTTCTCCAGGGAAGTTGTAGATACTCTGTCACTGAATATATTCATGGCCAAGTTGAGGCTTTGAGCAGCCTGATCTGCATACTCATCAAACTTGCATGCAAATTCAATTGCTATCAATCATCTAAGTCCACAACTTTATTTCTTCAAATAATTGCAATGGAGATGAAAAAATGTTTGGTTTAGTGGTAATCCAAGCATAATCGAAAGCCACACTGCTATTTAATCAATATAGGTGCTTATTTTCTCATATGTCAGATGCCATTTCATGTAGAGTTCATTCTTTAGCCAAGAAGCTTGTGTTCCCAGAGTATGCCTTTAACTCCACATTAACCTGATTTACCTCCTTATGGCAAGCTAATTCAGGTCAACTGAAAGGAACCATATTGCATATGAACTGGACAGGCTGGGTGTGTTCAGAGGAGAACATCCTAATCTAATTTCCCTGCCAAGTCAATTCAGATTAAGCAGTATATTGCAAATGAAAATTGAGTTATGGACAGCTTGACCGGCACCTTTTGCTAAGTCACTGCTGGAATTCCCTCCTCTCTTATCAAATACTCTCAAAAGCCCTTTGTGAACACGCTTGAAAAACCTGCCAAGGTCTGACACTGACCTGATGCACCATTTTTACATCTACCCATTCATAGTACTTCATAATGCTAAATATAGACAATTATGCTCCAAGGTGTCTGGAAACTAAATTTTCATCATAAAATTGAAGTGAAAAACTTGTTGGGGTCTTAGCAGCTAGTGGTTAAAACTGAAGGGAGAGAGTGAGTTTAAATTTTAAGTAACACAGGAAAAAGAAAATAGATTATAAAACTCAAAAACAATGCTTCAGTAATTTAGTGCTCTAGTGAGGAATAAAAAGCTGTTTTATATATTCAAATTTCAAAATGTAAAAATTTAAATCATAGTTTTCAAAAATTTATAATCTCTAATCTCACTAAATTTCAACCTGAAGCTACTACCACATACTTAAATTTATTCTAAAATCAATTAAATGAATGAAAAATGAAGCAAAGTATCTCAACTCTCTTCTTGTGGGACAAGACTGTCTCAAAAAAAAAACAAGAAAAAAGGCTACAGCAAAACTACACAGCACAGTGCAGGACATTGCATTATATCCCCCAAAGAGCACTGTTGCTTTAATGTAGCATCATGCTTGAGCTAGTGCTATATGTTTCAGGATAGCTAATTAGTGCTCGTACAGAGCCATGAATATAGAACTGTACTGCTGCTGGCTCCCGAGCTAGCTCGTTTCCAATTAGGTGAAGAATCTCTTCATAATATTAAATGGTACACAAGTCACCCTCAAGCAAAGGAGAATGATCTGGCACACTGAGTCAAATGTTGTTATTTTAATAGTATGTGTAATGAAAGATGGACCCACAGAGAGCCTTTCCCTTTGTCTTTCTTGTAAGGACAAGAAAAACAACCGGCAGGCTGGATCCTTCACTGTGCTTACAAAGAACAGAAGTCAAAGCTTCAGTGCAGAAGACAGTTTGAAATACAGGTTTGGATCCTTAAGAATCACGAACCTCTTCTGGTATCAGTAAGTTTCCTTTACGGAACATAAAGCGTGACTTGTTAATTTTGAAATTTCAGTTTTCAAGCACGAGCAGCCAGGAGGCCGTTCAGTCGTTATGTGGAGCTGTATATCACAATGGGTATTTTTTTCTGGTGACAGCTATCCTTCTTTGAAAGCAGACCAAGGTCAACTGTTTGTGTGTCTTGTATTTCTTCAGTTTGAAAGCCTGACAAAACATACAGAGCTTTTGCTTCTTCACTTTTTTACCACTTGTAAGAACAAATTGCTAAACTTATTAAATTAAGCTGGGTGTATTGCCTTATGTGGTAGAGCTCGTTCCAAAGTGTTTAGAACACACACAGGAAAATACAGGAAAATAAGAATAGTAACAAAACACTAACAAAAATCTGTCTTATAAAAAGTTTTAAGCTCTACTTTTTCCGCAGCTCTTCAACAAAACTGCATGAAGAGGTCTTAAAAGACATAGAAAGAAAAGATATTGTTCCACGCCCCTGTACTCCTAATATCAAACCTCTGACATAGAACTGGAATTAAAGGAAAGAATTGGCTTTGTGTTCTATCATAACCTGCAAGAACTACAGAAAAACAAGTGATCAGAAGCTTTTTCCAGCTAACCACTGCTAAATTTAATGTTACTCTGATACATCAATTTGCATAATGACCACGGTATGACTGGGAGGTGTAGTTTGAAAGGATTGAAAGCATTACAGAGCTTGAGGACATCACCCTCTTTCTGAAGGAGGTCAGGGTTCTTTCAGCAAGCAGGTATTTCCCTAACCTTTAATTTCCTGAAGAGATGTTTTCTGTAAACTGTACTTGTTAATTTCAGAACATAACTTCAGATCTAGTTATATTTTATTATAACTCTGTCCTATGCAAACCCCATAATTTCCAGATTGTGCAAATGAATGCTTGATGAAAGTGAAAAATACTGCATTAGAATATGAATGCAGAAAGCACATGGCATAGAAATGTTATATTAACAATACGTAAAGAAAAGGTAACACTGAAAGAACAATTTCTTCTTATCCCTTCCAAATTAAAGAGGCTTCTTCCTGTGTAGAAATTCTATTCCATATAAGACATTATTAGAACACTTAAAAAACCCAGCCCCAAACCAAAACACGCACACAAAACCCAAAACCAAGCACGAAAACCCAACACCCCAAACCAAACTGAAACAAACCTAAAAGCTCTGTGCGCAGCGTAACAGCATTAGTGTCATCAGCTTTCAGCCCTAGATCGGGATATTTAGGTGCAGGAGTGTGCCCAAAGGAGGGTGACAAAGCTACTGATGGGGCCTGGAGTGCTTATGAAGAGCAACTTAGAGAACTGCGTTTATTTAGTCTGGAGAAAGAACTACTGAAAGGAGGTCATAGAGGGGTGTAGATTGGTCTCTTCTCCCAAGTCACTAGTGACAGAACAAGAGGTAATGGCCTCAAGTTGTACAAGGAGAGGTTTAGAATGGACATTAGGAAAATTTTCTTCACAATCAGGGATTGGAACAAGCTGTGTAGGGCAGTGGTGGAGTCATCATCCCTGGAAGTGTTCAAAAAATGTGCAGATGTTGCACTTGGAAATTTGTGATGGTGTCACTTGATAATCTTGGAGGTCTATTTCAACCCTAATGATTCAGTGATTCTATAACTTCGGGAAAGACATTTAAGCCATGCTCTTGATAATTCTTTTACAATCTGAAAAAGTCATGGCCATATTCTGTATTCTTTACCAAGGAAGTTGTTCCACTGCACACGAAGTATCAGTCATCAAAATGAAGAATGTGATCCCTCTAGTGTGATCTGTTCTTTCAAGACTTTTTGGCATAACTTTATCTCTGTACATTGAATAGAAGTGTTGAGAGCAGTGAATGAAAGCATCTTGCAGCAGGACACTATATACTTGACAAGTAACTCGTCAGGAAAAGTTAAAATTTTATTTCAACACTCAGCAGAGGTAAAAATAATCAAAAATTCACTTGGCAGATGATATCTGTTCATTTATACTATGTGCCTTTTTTTCCCCCCAATACTCTTTTCTTCTTTTCCTCCCTCCATTTCAAAGCAGTAGCTTTTTGACTGAATGTAGTATAAAGACTACCAGAGAGAACAGACCTAAAACCAAGTTTCAGAGTTGCATAAAAATCTGCAGAGATTTTACAACCTGAGATAAAGCTGAAATCTCTGTTATCCCAAACAAGATAAAAGAGAAAATCGATCTAAGATATAGCAGATAAGGGAGACTTTTCTCAAACATTCTCCCTACCCCCTAGCCATAGCATTTTCCTCTTTTTCTTTAAAAAATACATATTTTTACCATTTCTCTATTACCTTTCTTATAACATTCTATTTGAAAAGCAAGTTTTTTTCTAAAATATTTTCTGGGATTGAAAACCCTGTCAACTGATATATTTTTAACATGGAGTGCTGGGGTGGGGTGGTGTTAATGTAAATTTGATTAATGAGTGGGTTTTCTTCCAAAGCCTTGTTCATCCTATCCAGTCAAGTTTTCACACCTTTCCTTCTCGCAGTAATAGCCAAATCTTCTCAGGTGCTGGAAAAGAAGGTGAACAAAATGTGTGGTTTGCACACCCTTCTGAATCTATTTAGTACATATTGCATGTATTTAGCATGACATCCTACGACTTCATTTAACGGAGGGAGTCTTGCAGGAGTCTTCTTTCTAGTATCGAATTTTTATTTCCAGTGAGTGATATTTTTTTTTTTCCTAAGGTCAATATCATAGATAATAACAGGTACTAGAATTACCCAGGTAGAGAATCAAAGACATGCAGAAGTCACTTCATTACTACAAGAAAACAAACGTCAACATTATGGGTAATCTAATTCCATTCAACTGCAAATCACCATACTCAAAGCTGTACAATACCACACGCAGTGGAAGAGTTCCTGCTCCCAGATAGGATCCTGTCAAATGCCTAATAAATTAATTTTGAGATTCTTAAGGTTTTTGAGATATGAGGCAACAGGCAGACCTGGGTAGAATATCAGTGATTAAGACTTTAATTTATTTTACTCCTGTTCAAATATGATTTAAAAAAATAGACACAATTCTCTCATTATAGCAGCTAGAGAGTGTGTGAGCTGATTCATACATATATCAATTCTAATTACCTTTGTGCAATTAATAAAGATAATCTGTCACAGCTTAGAACAATACATTTTTAGGTGCACTTTGTCAAATGAATGTCATGAATATTCAGATCATGTTCACTTCAATCAGAAAAAAATAATAATGAAAAACAGTGACCATTTTTCAAGAACAGAATCTTTAATATTTAGCTCCTGATTATTTTTTAAGAACCAACACCCTTTAGGAGCACTGCATTCACGATGCTCAGATGTTTTGGCATGACCATCAAATGTGTCTCTTACCCAAAATAAAAATTGTAGAATCATGGAATCATAGTGTCATAGAATCACCTTGGTTGGAAGATCTAGTCTAAATCCCCTGCCAGTGAGAAGGAACACCCTCAGCTAGACCAGGTTGCTCAGAGCCTTGTCCAGCCTCACCTTAAACATCTCCAGGGATGCGGCCTTAACTACCTCCTTGGGCAACATGTTCTAGCATTCAACCATCCTCTTAGAAAAGGACTTCTTCCTAACATCCAATTTAAATCTACGTCTTTCTAATTTGAAGCCATTGCTCCTTGTTCTATCACTTCAGGCTTTTGTAAATCATCCCTTTCCAGTGCCTTCCAGCAAGGGCCCTTCAGGTACTGGAAGGTTGCTATCAAATCTCCTCGGAACCTTCCATTCTTCAGGCTGAACAATACCAGCTTATACCTCAACCTGTCCTTATAGGAGAGATGCCCCAGCACCCTGATCAGTTTTGTAGTCCTTCTCTGGACTTGCTACATCAGGTCAATATTGAGGTATTCAGGTATTTAGGTTTTTCGTTGTTGCTGTGGGTAAGGTTGGACTTGGTGATCTAGGAGGTCCTTTCCAACTGCGATTATTCTGTGATTAATCAAATAATATTAATTTGGAGAAAACGTGTCTTCATAAATTCTTACCATTAGTCATTTTGATAGCATTTGTCACTTAGGATGTTTAATTTTCTTGCACAACGTTGTATTAAAAACAGCACGGGGAAGGTCTGAGGGTTTTTTTTGCTTCGTTTTCCTTCGTATAGTGAAACAGACACAATGTCTGTGCATTTCTTTTTATCATCACTGGATGCCCTTTTCTAGTTCTAGGCACAAGGAATAACCTTGAATAATTTCAGCGATTGGTAGTCAGTCTTTCTTCCCAGTTTAAATAGACAGACTTCAGCAATATCTCCTCAGTTTTGCTTTTACCAAAGAATTCTGCTCTAAACAAAAAACAAAAGTGAGAAAAAGACTAGAATCTGCCAAAATTTGGTATACTTTAAATGAAAAGTATAAGGTTCTAAACATTTTCCATACAGCTCAATTTGATTGGCAGTTGACCCCATACATTATAGTTTTACTTAATTAAATGGATATTATGATCAGATACCCCAAATCACGTTTTTTGTGATTTATAATATTTCCATTGTTCTTCAGCTGTATGGAGTAAATGATTCTATGATTCTGTGATTCCATGATCTTTCAAATATCCCATGATTCATACCTGTATTAACTCAAGTGCTATTATATAGAAAGCTCTCATAAATATGTATTATCTTAAGAAGAACCCATTAAAATGTTTTTATTTATAATTTGGTGTTAATTAAAGTGTGTTAAATTCAATGTTGCCCTTTATTAAGCGCATCACTACCTGTTCAATAATTTATTGACATTTAACAAATACAAATTCTGTCTTAATGCACCTAATCTGAAATCCCATTTGATTACAAACTGAGCTGTAGCAGCAAAAGGCAGGGCAGTAGCCTCTGCTCTGTTAACACTGCATTATTTAGCTTCAGAACATTTACTAAGTTCTAATACAAGATGTTTCAGTAATGATTGTTAACACCTCTGCAAAACTGAAGTACAGGAATGCTGTTTTTCAAGCAGTGATGCCATCAAAAATACCTGTTTTACCAGAACATTGTTACTTCATTCTGTTTTTCTTATCCCTGTCTCTCTATATATACACTGCAGATTTTAAAGCAATGATTCTTGTGAAGAAATGTACTATGCAAAGCACATGGCTTTCCGGAAGGCAGCCAAAGACTGCTTGAAGTAACACTAATAGATAGAAAACAATGTAGCCTCAGTAATTGCCTATAAAATATAGTTTATCATATATTTCATGCAGGCTTCCTGCATGAAATTTTTAACATATTTGGTCTGACAATATGTAGACATTGACAAAATGCATAGCTTACAGTCTTTTCCTCAGAAAGGGTATTTTTCCTAGACTAAAAACCTCTATGGGCATCCTGTGGCATGGACCACGGCACCATGAGTTTCTCTGGAATTATGCAGACACAGAGCACAGATAAACAAACAAGACCTTTTGGAAAGCTGCAGCAGCTGATCACTGGTGGAAGCCTGCTTTTGGATGAACATAGGCAATGATTTCAGTAACAAGATTTCAGGCTGGAGAATAACTTGGGAGATTTCTAGTACAACCTCCTGCCCAGAGGAGGACTTGGTCTGAGATCAGACCATGGGTGTTATTCAGGGTGTTTTCACATGGGGCTTTGGATATCTCTGAGCATGGAGATGACACAATCTCTGGACAGCTTGCCCCAAGGCTTCACTGTCCTCACGGAGAAAGAACACTTCTCATGCAACAGCCAATCACTAGAAACATGTGAAATCTGACAGCAAAACAACCCAGTAAAATAAAAAATAGATGTCACTTCAAAATAGGTGCCCACATGGTCTAAGTGTTGCTACCTCTATGTAGAAAGATATTATTAAGAAATTAGGGCATTCAAAGGGAGAACACTGCAGAACACCAGCTCTGAAGGAACTTGATAAAAAGTTTAAAACTAAGAATAAAGCTTTAAGATTTTTAACCTGTTATTTCTTTCACTACTTGGCTTTTTATAATTAGAACTTTATATGCCCTACTTGTAATCAGAGAACCACAGAGCTTGTTGATAACATGGTCTTTAAAGACCTAATTTATTTTCATGAATACTGCTAAGAGGATGGAGAAAAAGTAATTAAGTATTATCTCTTTTTTTTCCTAATAACTATAAACTTATTAAATGACTAATAGTCAAAATGTATGGACACCACATCCATTTTAGCATCATTTAATCCTGAATATTTAAGCAAAAAGGTTTGCTTTAAAGTAACAAAAAATTATTTACAGAACCGTGGCAGCTCAGTGATAACTTATCAACAGCATATATGTGCAGTTGCTTTTCCAAACGGACTGGAGTTTAGGTCCTTTTCAACTGTAAAAGACAGGCTGCTCTTTACCTGAACGTTTTTTGACTATTCTCATGCTGTTTTAAGAAGGTCCTAGTCCAAATCACACATTCTCAAATATTTATATTTATAAATATTTATAATATTTATAATTTAGAATTAAGGACTGAATTCAGTTACATGTTTTTTTATGACCAGCAAAAATTTTGCTGGTGCTTTAGCATTAAAGTATACACTCTGCAAAGTATGTTATAAAACACATAGCAAAAAGTTATATTAGTTCTACAATAACAGTTCTTCAATGAAAATAGACATAAAGAAAAGAAACACGTTGAGCAAATCTTTAAGAAAGTCTGTACAAAACCTCATAAGGAGTTAATGTGTGTGATTTAAGCATCGTGATTTTGGTGATTTTTGAACACACAGGTGGTCATGAAAACCTTAGTCAATCTTTTGTGTATTTATGCATTTGCAATCTGATAATAGTGTAAATTGTGAAAAGCATTTACACAAATTTAGGGAGTATCTCCTAAATTAGGAGTGGCACACACACGGGCTGCCATCTCAAATATTGTTGTAATAGTCCAGCCATACCATTAGTATCATGTACATAGGAGGTCCCACATAAATATGAGGAGGAACTTCACGGTGAGGGTGACAGAGCACTGGAACAGGCTGCCCAGGGAGGTTGTGGAGTCTCCTTCTCAGGAGATGTTTAAAACTCGGCTGAACATGTTCCTGTGTGACTTGGTCTAGGTGATCCTGATCTGGCAAGAGGCTTAGACTAGATGATCTTTTGAGGTCCCTTCCAATCTCTAATGTTCTGAGATTCTGTGATTCTGTGATAGTTTTATCTCATTTTCATTAGCAAACTGCAACATGCACAGGGCAGAAGTTTATTGCCATAAAGCTAATCTTGATGGTAAACAAGTGAGGCATTCAGGAGGTGACAACATTTCTGAGAAAAAAAGGCTTTTCCCAGAACTAACAAAAAGATTTGGCCTGGTTTTCCCTGAAGTAGACTAAGAACGCAGCACTCTAAGCATGATTATAGTAAAATATTAGACCTCTGAAGAAAATAAATGTTTATGGCAAAACTTTTATTAAAAATTTGCTGTCTTGGTCTTTCTGGATCATCAAAACAAACTGATTAAGCATCAAAAGACATTGCCATTTATAGAGTTAGTGAACTTCTAAATTCGTCAAAGGTCATGAAACATGGATCTTAACCCCAATCTTCCAACTATTCTCATACTCGACACTAGTTAGAAAACCAGAAACTTTGACTAAGACAGCCCTTTGTCTTATTGATCGGAAAATGCTTTGCAGATGGTAATCCATGGAGAGTGGGGAGACAAAAACTCCCACATAAAGTTATTCTTCTAGTTTCCCTGTCCTACACTACTGAACTCTGCATGGAGAGCTCAGATTTTCATAGATACAGAACATGAAACATTAATCTTTCCTGGAGTTGCTAGTGATCGCCTTGGCAAAGGGAGAGGAATATGCTTTGTTATTAGCAAATAGAGGCTGCCTTTCTAGCCCTTTGGTGACTTCACTGTTGGACTCAATTAAAAAATTAAATATACCTTATAAACTTCCCCCAGCATCATGTGCATTCAGTTAAACACTCTAGTTAAATCCTTATCTACAGCATCATGTGCATTCAGTTAAACACTCTAGTTAAATCCTTACCTACAGGTTTTAAATACATCTGTAACACTGTTGAGTCATGACACAAAACACCCATTTATGGTTCAAAATCCAGTGGTTCAAATACAGTTCAAATATGATGAAACTTGAAGAGCAGTTTGAGCAAATTCATTAAATATCATGCAGTTCATAAGGTTTCCTCACAGAATGTGCTTGGCATTTTTAAATTAAAGTAACCGTTTCTAAAAGATAAAGAAAATGCATTAGGTATACAAGAGATGTTTGGCAAAGGATTTAATTTAATAGAAATTGCTCATTAAAACACATTATTAACAGCATTCCTTCGCACCCACGCATTCATGCAAATAATATCACACCTATTCCATACAGAGCTTTCAAAAGCACAGACACCACCAAAGCGTTTTTAAATATGTCTTCTTCTTTTAATCACAAATCTATACAATACATCAGGAAGGAAAGGAAGAAAATTGTAGGCACAAATCTCCCATGTGAGGTTGATACTTACTGTTTCCCACTTCAAATTGTCAAGCATCTGTGTATTTCCTTTCAGCCGAAGTTAGAGACATAGCACACACTTCAATTACTTCCTTACTTTTTTCCGCCCTGGATAACAGTGTTAATAAACTGAAGGAAAACATATGAAACTCACAATTATTTAGCAAAGCAACTGTGCTAGGGAAACTTTAAAGATGTGCAATCATAAAAATGGTTCTGTTCAACTGGAAGAATGCTCTCAAGGGTGTTTACATCCCACATTTGCTCTGTAACATTACTGATTCAATTATACCCTCAAGGTATCTCAGGTGTTACCATGAAAGTATTTAATTATGGTTATCAGATGATAATTTCCTTAATTATTCTGATACTGATTTTTCCTTAAAAATCAGCTTAGAGCAAGAACACGAATTGCCTACTGTTTAGTACAAAATGGATGCGTTTTCTCGGAACAGACAAAGAAAAGGTTCAAAAAGAAGTCATCACTTTGTGCGTGGAAATGGGATGCTAAGCTGGTTCTTCCATTCCTGTAAAGTCTAATAAAGGTTCAGATCAGAACTTCATATATCCTCTCATCCACCAGGATGACCCAGTGATAGTTTGATAGTGCATTCAGATAACAGACACAATATTATTCCTGAACTTGATAGCACGACTTCATAGCAACAGCATAATCAGTGTCTTACTAAACACTGTAAAGCATAACTCCTTAGCCATAGATCTATACACAGATCTGATAGAAATTTCCAGTGCTCTGGAGAAGAAGGAAAAATATAGAGTATAAGCTAAGAATAGCTGCTCTGTTTTACTATTCTGCTAGATTCTAGTCTATTTCCAGCATAAAAACGCATATGAGCCAAAATTAGTGCAACATCAGCACAAGTAATTAGTTAATTCTGTGTCTTCTTGCTCATAAAGTTCCATATAATTTGTCATAATTGCCACAGCATTACATTGATTCACTGCACTTTATTAACTTAACTGATCCATGCGAACTTTGGTGCAATTATGGTCTTTAACACAGTTTGCACTTTTTAATGCATGAATCTGAATGGTGACTTCTGCTCCCATCAGTGCCGCTGGCTTGCTACAAAGATGGGACAGTTTCATCACACTTTTATGGCCACCATGATCTTGACGCTATGGAAAATAAAATGTTCTTAAATGTGCTCCTTTATAACATAGAATCCTCCACAAATCTCTGCACTTTTGGCAGAGTTAAACAGCTTTTTTCCTCGCTTGCCTATTATGTTCTGCATTAATATGCAGAACATATTAATTTAATCTGTTCTCAACAACCACTGTGCAAATTTTCAGTAGAGGCAAGCATCCTCTATTATTATCTGCTCTTTTTATAGTTCTTCTATAACTTTGGGAGAGCTCACCTACCATTTTTGTTTGTGGGCAAAAGCAGACTCTCTTGGGGAAAAAACAAATTCAGCTTCAAAAAAAACCCATCACCAATTTACCAATCAAATCAGAGTAAAATAACAAGGAATACCAAGCTGCGTGGTGCAGCAGACACGTTGGAGGGAAGGGATGCCATCCAGAGGGACCTGGACAGGCCGGAGAGGTGGGCACAAGCCAAACTCATGGGGTTCAACAAGACCAAGTGTAAGGTCCTGCATCTGGGTCGAGGCAATCCTAAGCACAAATACAGGCTGG
>JAOXOE010031225.1:0-12163 GCA_028565055.1 Phoeniculus purpureus
CTGCTGGGCGGGCAGCAGCAGCCCTTCACCATCCATGTGGACGAGCCGGACGGGAAGCAGCCGCGGCAGCGACGGGGCAGCCCTGCGGGACGGAAGGACACGGAGGCGACGCTGGGGCTGCGGGCGGCAGTGTCCGCCCTCGGGGAGAGGCGGCCTCTGGCGCCCCTGGGCAACGCCATGGAGCTCAGCTTCGGTACGTGGTGCCCGGGGCTCCGCGGGCCTCTGGCGGGCACCAGCCCTGGGACCGCCGGGCCCTTCTCCCCGCAGTTACGGGTTGAGCAGGGCCGGGCGGGTGCGGCCCGGCGAACGGTTTCCAGGACAAACTGGAGGAGGGTGGTGGATCCTGAAGCAGTTGGGCCGCAGGCGGGTTTGGGTGGACTCGAAATGCCTCTGAGGTTGCTGAAAGCCTTTCGAGTCCGCCGTGACGCTGCTGCAGCAGCGTTACAGGCCACACGAGCTGTAAACTCAGCCCCTGCGGCTGCAGTCCCTGCTCTTCATAGGCAGTTTTAGCATTAACTACCAGCACCCCGTAGGAGGCACCAGGCTATCGATGAGCAGCCACGGAAACCTCACCCTTTGCTACCACTACAGAGGTACAACGGGACTTACTCAGACGGATCCTGAAGCTTAGTAGAGTTTTCTCTCTGTAGGGCTGTGTTTTGAGCACCCCTAGTACGTCAGGACTGGGAGATGCGAGCCCTGTGTTCTGTGACACATACAGGGGTATCTGAGAGCCGATTTCATCAGGGTGATGATGAAAAGTCGCTGTAGCTCACCCTGCAGCACTCACATTTATGTAAGGAGGTAATGCAGGATGGATGCACCAAGCCCCACATAATTCCAAGAGCTTTTCACCCCTTAGATGGGAGAAAGAGGAACTGAAAGCTTTCCCGTTGCAGTAATGTGTTTGGCTTCCCTGGAGCCTCCTCAGCTCCCAGCCTATTTGAGCGCTGGTCTGCACCCAAAGCCTGCCCAGGAGGCAGCAAATCCTGCAGTCCTGGAAGGGCACCACTGACACACTTGAGCCATGTAGTTCCCTGTGCTGCGAGGAGGCAGTCTGATGGAGCTCCCCCTTTAACATGGTTCTTGCGTTCTGCTCAGATTCTCCAAGTATCATGGACATCTCGATAACCTCAGAACCAGAAGAAAGTAAATCCAACGTTAATAACGTGCCAGACTACATCGGCGATATCCACGCGTACCTCAGGGAAATGGAGGTGAGCCATCACCTCTTCCTCACGTGCAGCTTATGGGGGAGGAATCTGGGGTTGAGAAGGGCATCTAAACGTTCGTTACTACTACAGGGAGTGCACTGGGCCTGCTGCAGACGGAGCTGAGGTGCTGTGCCCACTGCTGTGAGCACAAGACCACGTTCTCTGACTGTGCTGTGCACTGATCAGAAGCTGGCAAATACAACTTGCTGGTCCTAGACTTCACCGTTGTGTACCTCTGATCTGCCTCAACAGTGCTCAAAGGAGCTGAAGCGCTCACTTCTTTACGGGCCCTTAGTCCATACTGAGTCTCACCTGCTGTCTCACCCCCCAGGTGAAGTGCAAGCCAAAGATGGGCTACATGAAGAAGCAACCCGACATCACCAACAACATGCGGGCTATCCTTGTGGACTGGCTGGTGGAAGTTGGGGAAGAGTACAAACTACAGAACGAAACCCTGCACTTAGCCGTAAATTACATTGACAGGTTTCTTTCGTCAATGTCTGTTTTGCGAGGAAAGCTTCAGCTCGTGGGCACTGCAGCTATGCTGCTGGCATCGTAAGTGACATTCCCTGGCGGAAAGAGCCGCTTGCCGGTCCTGCACAGATGGGAATCTTTCTGTTGTCTGCAGCCAGACCCGCGAGGGCTTCACATGGAGCAAAACAAGGCGTTACCCACCTGAAAGCTCCACGGTTTGCGTGAAAGGCCAAAGCTCTCTTTGAGGGTTGCCTTGGTGTGAGGGTTTTCTCTTTCCAGCTGCAGCAGCAGAAGCTTCTGAACAGTGTTTGGCTACGTGCGAGGCACATGGAAAGAAAGGGGTTTGTGCACCGACAACCAGGTTATTGTCCTGTGGCCTTCCAGTAACTCTCAGTCCCTGATTGCTTAGTGCTCAAGCATCAGGCTGTTGTGGCTCTGCAAGTTTAAGCTCTGATTCAAGGGCTGCCGAAGGAACTGTGGCAAACGTGTTTGCGAACAGGGTCCAGCGGCTTTGCGAGTCAGAGGGGAGTTGGGGTGCTGCCTTTCATTAGATACAGCTGGTTGTCTGGCTCTCTGGCACTCAGCTGCTTGCGCTCTTTCTCCTGGCAGGAAGTTCGAAGAGATCTACCCTCCGGAAGTGGCAGAGTTTGTCTACATCACAGATGACACCTACACCAAGAAGCAGGTTCTGAGGATGGAGCACTTAATCCTGAAGGTTTTGTCGTTTGACTTGGCAGCTCCAACAATCAACCAGTTCCTCACTCAGTACTTTCTTCACCAGCAGACAAATGCCAAAGTGGAGAGCCTGTCGATGGTGAGTAGGGGTCAGGAGCTTGGCCTGTGGGGCTAGGGAGTTCTGTTACTACGAGTGCACTTGGCTAGCTGCTGCCTAGTCTCAGTAGAAGAGAAAAGGAAGGAGCTGTAAAAGGATTCTTCAGTCCAGGCTTCCCTACCCCTATTTTGAACAGTATTTTGGAGCAGGCAGAGACTGATGAACCTGAGTCTGGGGTTTGTTTCACTGCTGGACGTTCCCCTTTTTCTTCTCGAAAGCACCGCAGCCACCCACCCACCCATTCACTTGGGCTGAAAAGAACTGCTGGTGTTTTCCCCAACAAGCAGCCAGCTCTAAATCCACAGGCCAGTTCCTAAAGCAGAGCACAAGGAGCATTTCAGCTGCAGTTACCCACCACACGCTTAGGACTGAATGTTCAGCTCCTGTGAGAGCCTTTGTCTCCACGCAGACCCAGCTGTGCTCTCTGATCTCACTCCTGTCTACCCTGGAATATAAAATGCTGAGGGAGCCTGTGTTGGGGTTGCTGCCTGACAGCAGCTGGCAGGAGATGCTACTGACGGCAGCAGAAAAGCCTGCTCTTGGTAGGGCTGGAAGCGTAAACTGGGCTTCTGCTAAATGCTCTCCTACTTTGGGAAGCTGATGATTCCCTGTCTCTTTCCCCTGTAGTACCTCGGGGAGCTGAGCCTAATTGACGCCGATCCCTACCTGAAGTACCTGCCGTCAGTCATTGCTGCCGCAGCGTTCCATCTAGCAGACTACACGATCACCGGGCAAACCTGGGTAGGTAGCGCTGAGACCGGAGCCCTCGCGGCCCTCCATGTGTGCTTAGCGTTTGTGTGTGGGTTGGAGTGCTGGGGCCTGGGCTGCAGGAGCTGCACTCTGGGCCGATAATTAGGGCAGTGCTCTCTGCTATCTGGAAAACTGGGGGACCCTCTGCTGATGCCCTCAGTTCTGGTGACCCAACTCAAAGCCAGGACAGTTCTGATGTGAAGCTAAAAACTCCACCGGTGGGCGTCAGCAGCAGCACAGAAACGCTGCGATGCCCCTCTGCCTCTCCCTTTCCCCTCAGCCCGAGTCCCTGTGCAAAGTCACAGGCTACACCCTCGAAGACATCAAGCCTTGCCTCGTGGACCTGCACAACACCTACCTCAAAGCAGCACAGCACACGCAGCAGTCCATACGGGAGAAGTACAAGAGCACAAAGTGAGTATCCCTGAAGGCACCCGAGAAGCTGGTACATTAGAACCGCTCGGGTTGTCCCACTGTGTAACCGCGTAGCGGGGCAGGGGCACCCTGACTCCTCAGGCAGGCTCGACGCACCGGCTCTGCCAGGGAAGTGAGACGGTGACGAGACTGCCCGGGGTTGTGCACGATGCTCTGTGCAGCAGTGCTCCGCGTTCAGCAGGCCCGCTATCGCTGCCTGCGCAGCCAGGTGGGAGCTGCAGGAGCTCTCTTGGCGCTCCTACACTCAGAGGAACCTAATGCTCCTGAAAATTCTGTCTGCACGGCAGCTGACCGGCCCCAGAACATTTGCTGCCCCGTAAGAAACGTGTTTGCTGCCCTGTGTCTGCTCGTGCTGGCGGCAGAGAGCGCCTGCGCAAGATGACAGCCGCGTGACTCTCTTGCCCCTCTCTAGGTACCACGGAGTATCGCTCATCGACCCGCCAGAGACACTGAACCTACTGTCGTGATCAAGAGACTGATCTTGTATATTGCCAGAAAACGATGTACAGTCTGGAGCGCGGCCCGGAACTCTCGCGGGTGCTGCTCTCAACAGTAGTAGAGGCTTTGAGGAACTCCATGACGTTAGTTCTATGTGGTTTTAACGTGAATCTCGTGTACATGCAGCCTTGTGCAGACATTTAGCCGTGTTTTTATACCTTTTGTACTGTCGAGCACAGAGTTAACCGTGCAGGCCAAGCCCCAGGCTGTTTCCCTAGCTGTAGGCGGGGCAGGAGGTGTCAGCGGTGCCCTGTCCTGGTAGGGTTTTCTCTCCTCCCAGCCAAGAGTGACTCTGGGCTCCACAGCAGTGTCTGTAGCGGTTCTGTACTGCCCAGTCCAAACGGAGGCTCCGTCTAGGTCCCAGATGCAGCTGCAGTGCTGGCAGAAGCACCTCCCCCTTGCTGGGACTGACCCTGGTCGGGCTCTTGATGGGCCGGGTCCTGGATGCCTTGACTGCTGTGTAACGTGTTGTGTTGTCAGATCACCGTCGACTCAGAGCACAACAGGGACCACATGCTTAAAACCAGTGTTACCAGTTTACACTGCTGCCTCCCAGTACACAGCAGATGGTCTGGCTGCAGGTGTTTTCTAGTCCAAAAGCAAAACTGATAGTGAGTGAAAGCTGTGGGGTCCCGCTGGTGTGTTAGCCCTCCCCAAAAGCCCATCAGTACCTACTGCAGGTTTCTAGTCGTCAGTTTGCATACCCAGGGCCTCTTGGCAGGGGCGGTGGAGGGACTGAACTGCTGCTCTGCCCTCGTAAGGGGGGATGTCTTCTGGTGTGGCCGGGCCGTGAGCGGGATGGAGCAGTCCTGTGCACCCGTGTTCCCCTGGCGCGCAGCAAGAACCCAGACCAGCTGCTCTTGTTTTTCAAGGGGGCCTTCAGCCAGCACCTGCCTCCACCTGCTGCTCCTGGCTTGTAAAGCAGTTCAGGGCACACAAAGGGGCTTAACGAAGCTATTTCCAGGTTGGCTAATAAAGTCTTTTACATCTGATGTTGGTGGCCTTGCCGGTCCCTTAAAACCATGGAGTGGGGAGGTGCTGCCATCTCAGACTGGGACTTGCCGCTAAGCTTTTTGCCAGGGGAAGCCTGGGCTCTGTGCACTGGACGCTGGTTATGTGGCCACCCAGCAGGTCGGTTCAGGTGCCTCATGCAGGCTGAGCAGCGGCCACAGCGCAGGTTACTGAACTCCATTAAACCCCCAGCCTGCTGACAAACAGGCACTGCGGGGAGCCAATCTGCGTGTCCTGACTCCCTGAAAACCTCTGTTCTGCTCCGCAGTGGGCACTGACCGAGCTGTGGTGGCTTACCCAGCCAAGACAGAACCATGCAGCAGTAGCTGCCTCTCTTTGGCCAGTCGGGGCCTTTTAGGATGCTCCTTATCCATTTTGGTGTTTAATGAAGAATCCTGTTTCACTGATCGCCCGTGTTCTCAAACAGCCTGGCTTTAGCTCCGTGTCAGCAGGTAGCCACAGCCAGCTGGGAAAAGAACTGGGCTGTGTCTTGTGATCTCGCAGGAGCGGGACTTTACAGGTACAGGGATGCATCTGCCGTGGCTGTGACTTGGTTGTGCCCTTGCAAGGGCCGCTCTAAGTGCTGCACGGCCGTTACTCTTCAACAACCAGAGCTCGGAGTCCTTCCCGAGCTGCTGGGCTCGGCCTTCCCCTTTGCCTAGACTACCGAGAAACACGAGTCTTGCTGGAGGGGTGGATAAACCCCCAGTAAATCTTTTCCCCTGCAAAGAGCCAACAGTGGTGCTTCTGTGAAGAGACTTCAGAGGTTTGCGGTAGTAACTTAACTGCTTCCTGAGGGGTCTCCTCGCTTTCTTTTTAATGGAAGTTGTGCTGTCACTGCTTCAACAGCACAGGAGAAAGCCCTGAGCTTTGCTTTCCACGCGTGACAGGGCTCGTTCTACAGCCTGAGAACGCCTCAGTCGCAGTTGGGCACCTCTTGCGGCAGGACTCTGCTCACCCTGCCTCACTGCCAGCTTTCACAGCTGCCGTCAGAACCATCTTTCTGGCTCTTCTACTTCTCCCAGGCTACCATGGCATGAGTCCAGCTCTTGCGCCTAAGCTTTGACCAGAAGCTCCCAGGCTGTGGGAAGACTTTGCCTGGCCAGTAAAACCTTCCAAACCGAAGCCTCCGAGGACTGTTGGGGTACGAGACGCTACGTTTGGAGAGCAGCAAAACAGCAGCGCAAAGAACAGTTCTCTTTCCCGAGGCAGCTCAAGGTCTCTGGATGGCAGAAGAACGGGCTCCTCCCTCGCTGTCGTGCTCTAACGCTGAGAGCACGCGCTGGTTTGGCTCCGGGGGCGTGAGGGGAGCTTTCCCTTTGTCTCTTTCTGAATGGGCCCAAGCCGGGTAAAGCCTGGCCTGGCTGGGAGCCACAGGGGGAGGTTGGTTTGGGTGGGTTTTTGACGTGGAAATCTGCACCGGAGTGTAGCATCCGCAAAGGTAACTTCTCCCTGTCTGTATTCCCTGATGCCACCTGTGGAACAGCCCTGCTGGGCTCCTGCACATGGCTGCACGTTTCCTGCTGGCTTCTGCGATGCAGCAGCACAGTCCAGTACCTCTCTGCTTCGCCCAAAGCTGGGCTCCGAGCACCCTTTTTCACATCTCTCTCTAGAAGCGCTGCTGGCTGGTGCGTGTGATGTTTACTTGAACCTCTAAAGAAACCCCCCTGCTGCAGCAGAAGTTGCCTTTCGGGCAGCTGGGCAGGAGGGCTGTGCTCTGTTGAGGTGCCCGTGCTCGCACACAGCCCTCACAGCAGCCCATTCCCTCCCCCAGAGAACAGCCCCAGGCAGGGCAAGAGCTGGCTGCTGACCAAGAACCTCGCCCATGCAGACTTGTCTTTATTTAAAGCTGTGGACAACAGTTAAAAAAATAGATAAACCCAGCGCGGGTGCAGGGATGGGAATGACCTCCGCACCACCGCGCTGTTCTGACGGGGGGGCCGTGGCTTTAGCGAGCAGCTCTCTTCTTTCTTCTCCTGTTAGACGTTTTCTTACTCGCACTTTCCTGTCTCGGGGTGGCCTGTGTTCTGTGAGCAAACAGCACTTGTGTCAGAGGAGCCAAGCGAGGCTGACTGTACCAGGGCAACCATCTACCACGCTCGGGGAGACACAAGTTCAGGTTAGCTGTGCTGGAGCGAGAGATGTCTCCCAGAAGCAGCTGGTTCAAATGTACTTTAATGCTGGGGCTCCCTTTGGGATGATTAACAGCAGCCAAACCCTTGAGCTGGTTCAGACAGCTGCAGGTCAGCTGGGATGCCCAGGAGAAGGGCAGACTGGCCTCACTTTACTCTTCCTGGCTCACTGCTCTCCCATGCTGTCTCTGCTCAACTGAGGCCATGGCTGTTTCCAAATCCTGTGCTTCCCGCAAACACTCCTGACCAAATGCCCCTCCTACCCGCATGTGAGGGTTACCTTGTTCTCCTCGGTGGTTCCTGGGGTTCCAGAATGACAACTTCCTCCTCCTCACTGTCCGACAGCACAATAGGTTCATCTAAACAAACAGACCCGGGGTCAGTTTCGTACAAACAGCTCCTGTGCTGAAGCACCTCAGCACTGTTCACGAAACAGTGGCTACTGCTCGACTTGGAGCCCTTCAGACACTCCACAAACCAAGTTCTCTTGAAGCAAACAGACATGACCAGGTGAAGCAAAAGCAGCAAAGGGTGGACAGTGCCCACGGTGGCTCCTGCCTACGGCCCTCTGTCATGTCTTAGTTCTAGACTGGCTAACAGAGATGAGCATGCCTGATGGTGAGCTGAGCACTCACCCTTAGCTTCCGTCATCACGTCCTCGCTTTCCGTCTGCTGACGTTCAGATGCAGCAGCCTCACAGTCGTCTTCCTCTTCAGCTGCCTCCCCCTTATCGGAGTCCTCCAGGTCTCCCCAGGAATTCTCCATTCCCTCCCCAATCTGGGCTGTCCCAGGACTGTGCAATACTGGTTTGGCAAAGCTCAAGGAGTTAAGAAAAGTTCTGGTGTTTGCAGGGGAGTCCTGAAGGCAAAGCAGCTGTTTCCCCAAGCCGCCTCTTTCCCCCTAGAGAACAGCCTTAAAGGGGCTGAGAGACACAACCGCTGCAGGTAGTGTAGTGAGCTCATTCCAGACCTCAGGTTTGCACCTCATCACAGAACAGCAGGGACTGGAAGGGACCTCGACAGATCATCCAGTCCAATCCCCCCTGCCCCACAGGATCCCCTAGACCCAGTCCCAGGAATCGTGTTACCCAAAAGCAGTGAGAAGCAAAGCCAGCACGATGCTGGGGTCTCAGGCTCCCTAAGCTGTGAGGAACCTCGAGGCATGTGCAGCTTCCAGCAGAGCTAACGCAGGGCACCCGGAGCCCGAAGGCCACCACAGAAAAGATACTCCTCTGACGGAGGGTCTGCTTTAGCGATGATTTCTTCCGCTTGTTCTTCCACGTCGCTTGTGTCGACAGCGGTACTCTCAGCTTTGAAGGCTGTGATCTTCTGACTCGGAATGTGCTCTGCAAAGCCAAACCTCCCGCCTTCTTTCCTAGCGTTCAGTGACGGACAAGACTTGAGGCTGTTTCACGCTCTGCAGGCACTCCCGTTCAAACACACGCGCGCTCCCTGCTTGAACCGCGGGCTGGCCAGGCTGCGGGTTGCTGCTGCTCTTTAGGACGTTCGTTAAACAGACCCCCCGTTCCCTTCCTCCCCAGGACACTCACCGAACTCTCTGGTCGTTCTGCAGGGCTTTCTGAATCAGCTCTGTTATTTCTGCCACCTTGACTGCTGCGATTTTACTGCACCTCAGAACCTGTTTGTCACGCACACGGCAACACGTTACCAGCACGAACGTGGGAACAGTTCTCAGCTCGACCTGTCCCACATCACGGGGGGCACAGACATGTCAAACAGAAGGTGGCTCTCGGGGATGAGGGACTGGGTGCGCTCTGAGCATTAACAGAGCCACCCTCAGTTACTCCTGAAGTCATTTACGGGCTCCTTCAGCCAAATTACAGGAACAAAGCTCTGTGTCCGACCAGAGACTCTGCCTTCTCTGTGCCGTGCTGCTACAAACCTTCCATTCCACCAGGCAGAGAGCTGATTTCTGAGCTCCCAAACGTCAAGGACATTTTAATGCCAACATTGCAGCTCAGGAACCAGTCTGTACACGAGAGAGAGAGACAGCTCAAAGCCAAGGTTTACCTGATCCTTCACCAGCATAATCCCTCCACTGGACTGCATGGTGCAGATCTCGCGATGCTTGTTCATGGCGATGACCAGGACGCCATCCATGACGCACTCCTCACGTTCGCTTGGGTCCACTAACAGGTAGGTCCTAAAAGCGGCGTTTCCAATGTAAGGCAACAGCAAATGTTTCAGGGTAGTTACTGCCCTTAACAGTGCAACAGGAGAGCTGCTTTGCACGGCAGTAACGAGGGGAATGCTGCCCGCCCCGGAGCTTTTCTGTGCCCCCCGTGTGAAGCGGCTCCTAGTCGCAGCGTGCAGACACTGCTGCAGTGCCTTAAGGAACATTCAGCTGATCAACAGAAACATTTCAGGACACCACTGTGTTTAAAATCAGTTCTGCAGCGCTGACAGCGAGCTGCATCTGCCAAACTACCTTGAAACCTTACCCTTGCTGGAAGAAGGCAAAGCTGACGCAGATGGGCATGTGGTGGATGCTCAGGGGGACAGGATCACGTTCCTCCGGGGTGTACTTGGGAAAGAATCGGCCCAGGAGACAATTACTGACGAGGCACACTTGCTGTTCACACGACTGTGCGCTGCACGAGGACGTTTAACCCGCTCCAGCCAGCTCCTCGGGATGCCGCGCCACCCGGTACAACTCACCACGGTCACGTCCTCTCCCTGCACAGACACGTCCGGCCTGCGGAAGTGACGCAGGGCCACGATTCCCGCTATGCTGGCAGCATCGATGATGTTGCCGTCGTGGTTCAGCAGGTGCAGGTCCAGGCGGATCTGCCAAACCTGACAAGAAGGATGTGGAACCCATGGGCAGCCTGCAGCGGGCTGCTGCAGATGGGTCCGTGGTTCCAAAGAGTAAAATTGTTTTGAAGAACAAGAAGAAACGGGCTCTGCCCTTCAGGTCTTTACAGAAGATGATGGAAGACCCAGTGCTTAGGGACATGGGTTAGGGGGCACGTGGCAGTGGTGGGCTGAAGGCTGGACTTGATGACCTCTAAGGTCTCCTCCAACCAAAGAGATTCTGCGATTCTGTGATCTTGGTCTGTTCCAAGACACAGGGTGCACTAGAGGTGAGTGCTGGTTAACTGCAGAACAAGTACCCGTTCGCCTTTGCTCTGCATAGACACACCCGAGTGCGCAGGGCCGCAGCTACTTCAGACACCCTGTGCTGATGTGCAGGGTGAGAACACCTGCAAGGCCCAGGGTGGGGGTCCTTCATTAGCTCAGAATCAGGACTTTTAGTTGCCAAAATGAGACACCTCCAAAGCAGACTACGTGCACCTTTCGGTCTAAAGCCACTCAAAACAAGCAGCCTTGCGTACCTTCTCACCGGCAACAACACAGAGAGATTCCGTGTCTATGCACCTGGAGTTTCTCAGGCACCGCTCTATGAGCCTGTTCAGTTTCACCAGCAACTCGGACTGCCTGGCAAGACAAAGTCAGCCCTCAGCGCACGCGGCTGCACTGTGCGCTCACGGGTACCAGCACAGCGGCTCTGATGCCGCCCACGTTCAGTCTTTCTGAGATGGCTACGCACCTGCCGGGCTCAAAGCCGGGCGCCGCCATCGGCGAGAGCTCGAGATTGAAGAAAAGTATCCCTTCCGTCGGCCGGTTTGGCTTGGGGGGAACGAGCTCGCACGAGACTTGCGCCAGAACCCTGCGAAGGTCAACACACCCCCAGGTCACCCGAAGATTCCCGGCGCTGGGATCAGAACACATGCCTGGACAAAGCGCAGTTAGGCTTCTCCTCTCCTTTCAGCACCTGCCCCGCGTACTTTAACTCTGGCCAACGAGCGAGAGCCTCACACCCGGAGTTCGGAGCGTTCTCTGTCGCTCAGGACTCGAGTAACGCAAACGCGGGACGGGCTGCACGCGAGTGCGTAGCTCCCATCACTACGGCCCTCCGCCAGGGCTCCACCACCCTCAGCGTCTGGGCTACAGTCAGGCCGAGCCACCCCTCCTTCACCTCAGGACCATCCCTCTGGTCCCGTCACCGCCGGCCCTGCTGAACCAGTTCTCCCCCTCTCTCGCAGGCACCCTTCGGGTGCTGGAGGACCGCAGCAAGGGGTCCCCAGAGCCTTCAGCCGGCGGAACAGCGCCCGCTCTCGGCCCGCCTCACGGGAGGCGTCTTGGGCCGCTTCTGTGACCCGCAGTGGCCAGCAGGCCCCGGCGTCCAGAGCCGGCCCCAGCAGCGCAGGGGGCTCTCGCACCGCCGCCACCGCGGCGCTTCCCGTGCTGTCGGCTGCTCGCAGCGGCAGTCACAGGCCATCAGCGCCCGAAGGGGCCTCTCAGGACCACCCGGCCCCGGCCCCGGCCCCGGCCCCGGCCCCGGCCCAGCAGGATCGCGCAGACCCCGCCGGTAGGACGCCCCTTCCCGCCCCTCCTCTGCGGCCCTATCCCGGACTGCCGCGGCCTGCGGGCCTCAGCGCCCACCATCAGCTCGCCGCGGCCCCGCAGCGCCCCGCACACACCTGGTCTTGCCCAGCTCCACCACGCAGCAGCCGCAGTCGACGCCGAAGGTGATGCGGACGTTCCGGTAGTCGTAGCACTGCCGCCCGTCCAGGCGCTGCGGGGCACAAACACACGGGCCGGGTTAGCGGCGCCCCGCTCCCGCGGGCAGGGACGGGGCTCGGGGCTCGGCGCCCGGGCGCGCACCTTCCTCTCGGCGACGGCGCGGAGCAGGAACCGCCGCTCGCAGTTGGACAGCGGCGTCGCCCTCATGGCTGCGGCTGCGGGGCCCGCGGGCAGTGCGCAGGCGCCGGGCCCGCGCGGGGCGGGGCGGGG
>JAOXOE010031226.1:0-12162 GCA_028565055.1 Phoeniculus purpureus
AGGCTGCTGTCAGCTGCCTGTAGAAGACCTCATCAACTTCCTCATTCTGATCTGGTGGTCTGTAATAGACACCCACAACAGTGTTACCCATGCCAGCCTGCCCCTTAATCTGCACCCACAAACTCTTCATCCACCCCTGGACAGAACTCCATACATTCCAGTTGCTCTCTCACACAAAGAGCAACTCCTCCACCCCGCCTTGCTGACCTGTCCCTCCTAAAAAGGACATAGCCATCCATGACCACATTCCAGTCATGCGAGCTATCTTCTCTGTTGAGCCAAACACGATTTGTGAAGACCTCCAGCTTCCTATGAGCCTCCACCTCACCCTTCCACCCACAGCTCCTATTTCCCAAAACCCTCCCCCAGTATACATTCATGTTCTGACAGGTTCTTTGTATTACCTCCCCCTCCCTGTGGCCAGATCTCTAGTTCACTGTATTTCTTGGAACTGCAGCTGCACAGAGAAAGCATGAGGATAGTGTCTGCCAGCACCCAGACCACAGGCTCTGCAGCTGCACAACCCAAACCAGCCGAGAGCCCAAGGTCAGGCAGCTTTCAGCACCAGAGCAGTTGGGAGGAAACACAGAGATTCTCGCTGCTCACCAGTAGCAACGGAGCTCCGTGGAAGTTTGGACTTGAAGCAATCGTGTGCTACAGTCCAACAGTAGTGAATGACCCATCTGATGGTTCTGTGATTAAAAGTACGAGGCTAAGATAAGCAAGAGGAATGGAGGAATGGGAAAAGCAAGGGTAGAGGGTCACACATCCACACTTCATTCCCTAGAAGCACCTTTCTTCACGCCCCCACACGCCCTGCGGAAAGCAAGAAAGGCAAAGTTCCAGGGATCAGGAGCCAGGCAGGAGACTCCAGCTTCCCAGGTTAGCAAACAGGACAAGGAAAGCAAAAGCCACATGGAAAATGTGAGTAATGTTCTCTGGTCCTGCAGAGTTCCTGGGAATTTTTTAGTTATCTGAGTGCTTTCCAGAAACTTGTGTTCTTAGAATCCAGGACCTTAATCTGGTATTAACCAAATCACCCCTCTACTCGTGTTTGTCCACTTGGCTGCCAATCACCACATGATCAAACACCAAGAATACAAGCTGGAAAATTCACTGCACCACAATGGCCCTAAAAGATCACAGCCACAGACCCTGCTTCCAAATCCAAGGCAGCCTAGTGTTTCATGGGCAGGCAGGCAGACTATAGCAGTTTGACCCTGGGGTCTTCGGACTGGCACTGTGGTACGCAAGAGAATATTGCATGAAGCCCACGAAATTCCTCCTATACACATACAGAAATTAAAACACCAGAAAAATTCCAGAAGGAGCCACTGATCCTGAAAGAAAACATGGCTTCAGGCAGAAGCAATGACAAAGTGGTAAAGCACAGCTGAGGACGGGGTTGGCTTCTGTCACACAACAGAAGCAGCTCCTGATGTGTTGAGGCACGTGCCAAGCGCTGTTTCATATGCTGCAAGGGAGGCTGTGACGGCTCCCAGAGATGACTTTACCAAAAGGTAGCAGCCTTTGCAACTCACATGTGCTAGTGCCTGAGAGAAGTTACCACAAGTGTCACATTTGACATTGGCTGTGCCTCACACAAGCAGGAAGAGTGAATCAAAGTCACTGTCAAATGGCCTCAGAAGACCTCAGGTCTGCAGCACTAGGCATCTTCTTCTATGCAGATGCTGAGACTGACCAGTGCCACATATGGCATCTGGACAGATGCACTAGTCTAGCTTGCTAAGCCCTAGCTCTGAAATTCCAGTTACTTGGATAGTTGAAAGAAGCTGAGTGAGAAAATTGATTTCTTTTTCCCTTGTTTATGTGGGAATTCTCTTCAGTCCCACCCCTCCTGTTACAGCCATTCTACAGTATGTTTTTCTGCAGTTTTAACCCTAAATCCTACTCTAATTGCTGACAAGCAAAGCTACTCAGAAATAGCCTCTTTTAATGGGAAAAGGGAGAATAAAAACCTAGGAACTCTATAGAATCTTTAGCTTTTATTTAAGAGGTCTTTTAAAGCCAAAAGTAAAGACATTAAAACCACAGAGATCTGTGAGAAAATACTAGGAAAGCCTCTATGTTAACCTGGGGAACAGGTTTAGGCATGACTTAAAATAACAGCTGCTGTTTTCCTGCCTTCAGCACAGATTTTTGCTTTCAATTTACAATTTTGAGTCTGTCCTGGAAATCATCAACCTTGAAGTAATCCTCTGTACTAGCACAGCTCTTTTTTTCTTGCAAGGACACCAGGAGAAACTACTGCCATGGTTCATCTTGTCCACTTAGCCAGGAACAACCCCATCTTTTCCTCCATTTCCTTTTGAACATGAAGAAATCTGTCCTGGGAGAACATCTTGTCCTGATTTTCAAGTGGTCAGCAACAGCCCCTGCTAAGCCGTTTCAGTAACTACTCACTGTGTTGAAGATGTACACCTTCTCCTCTGGCCTGCATTTACAGTGCTTCTTATATACTTGTTCATTAAACCAAAGCAATCTCTGTTATCAAATTTCTGCTCCCTGTGCCAGGCAATTAACTCCTAAGCTTGTCTCTGATGAGCTAAACAGTCTTGCACAGCACGGCAGTCTTTTCCAGCTGCTAATACACCTACCTGTTCTCCTCCAAACCTTGTTTTCCATTTCTTTCTCAACTAGACATAAATGGACATAATATTTTTGCAACTATTCCACTGCTGCAGGACATAGATTATTTAATCCTGCTGCTTGCACCAGACAACCCCATTAATACATGCAAGGATCACATCAGCCAGCTGGGCAGTCCACTGAGAACAGGTGTTAGTGGTCACAACATCCCTAAAACCCCCAAATCTTTCTCCAAGCTCTTCTGGCAGCAGAAGTCCCCAGCCAGAAGGCAGAGGCTGCATTATTTGTGTCTCTGCATTTGCAACCATGTTAAATCCTCATGCCTAACTCAAAGGGCAAATCCCTATAGCTCTGCAGCAACAGCAGGGTCTTGTTATAATTCCTGTTCCCCAGTCTCTGCTCTCCCCACAGCCCATTTGCAGAAAATATTGTTTTCCTCCACCATACTGATAAAATACTGCCTACCATACAGACAAGGTCTGAGGCTGCAGCAACAATGCCCCAACATCAACATGTTTGTTTGCACTTTCATTTTGACAGACAGGAGTTAATATCTGATCTATTAAATAATGGCAGTGACACAGAATGGAGAAGCTGCCTCTTCCTCTGAAGAGACAACTGGTCTGAGGCAAAACCGTAGGGAAAAACCCAGTCTCCTGATCAGTGGCTGTACTCCCCGAACTGTGACTTTCTGACCTTTCCAAAGAGTAACCATCTGTGGCAATGAAATTGGGGAAATGAAAGGCCATTCTGCAACAAAGGCTTCCTTTTAGCACTGATGAAAAGAGAACTGTGTTTGCTCCTTTGACATAAAGCTCAGGAGAAAGGTCCTGCTTTGCAATGTATTTGCAGATACCTGTCAGGAAGCAAAAATTCTCCCTTCTCTGTGTGCTTGGCCTTCTCAAAAGGTTCATGATTACATTTGGCTAGAAGTGAGGTTAAACAGTTTCCCTGAGCAAACCTTTGCCCAAAGTGCTTTTGCCAAGCAGCCCAGCACGACAACTGCCATTCAGCTGAGCGATGCAAGCAAACAGCTAGGGATTTGGTGTATGGAATGTGTTACCGTGGCAAAGAAACAATCCATGCTGGGAAACATGGTAAAAGCTTACAAATCATAGGTGGAAAAAGAACTGATGAAGGACTAAAAATGACAAACAATATAGAATAGAGCAGGAGTGCCTCCTGTGTTATGCAGAAGTAGTTAGGGTTCTCCTGTCAAGTGAGCAAAGAAAATACTTTTTCCACTTACAATACAGAATTAGAAAGATTCACTTGACAGAGGCTGGATACAGACAGCCTCCAAAGAGGATTAAAAAAATTAACGCAGGACAGATCCATTAGCGATTATAAAGCAGGACAGCACCAAATCCAGCTTTGGCTAAGAACAGTCCTATCTGCTGACTGTCAAAAGAAGAAGAGATCCTTCTATACCTGTCCTTCCTCTTCTCATTTTGTCTCCACCACCATTGTGTCTCCAACTACGGCCAGACACTGAACAAGACAGTATAATCTGACCTACAAAGTCTCTTCTCGCTCCCACAGGAGACTGTAGCCACAAGCATTTCTGCATGACTACTAGAAAATACTCAACATGGTACAGGCTTGTAACTTATTGTCATAAGATGTGTCTCAGGCTAAATGAGCATCCTTACTCTACAGTGTCGCCAACTTACAGGCCAATGGGCTGCTCTCACAGCTTAGCCAGCACAACAAAGTCAAAGCAGAAAAAAAATTATGTACGGTCTGAGCTCATGCTGAGATCAAAACAGGTCATGGTGTCACCAAGGGAACTCTTGGGTGGCCCAATGGCAGAGAGGATGGCAGGACTGTGACAAACCTTACAGGCACAACTGGAGTTCTTATGCTCCAAACAGCTTTCTTCCAGCAAAAACAAAAACTCAAGTGTCCAAGAACCTGACTCTACCCACCTAGTAGCTGCAAGGGATGTAAGGAGCCCATTTCTGTTCCCACTGAACAAAAGAGCCTTCACTTACTTTAACACATGGCATCAAGAGAGGAGAGGGCCCACAACATCAAATATCCTGTAGTAGTTTATAGAAAATAGAACAGAAATAGTGTCAAGAACTTTGCCAGCCTGAGCCTGGAGTGCCCTCTAGGGGTAACAGACTAGTGATCCCCCACTCCAGACCCTTGAGGGAGGTCCTGGATCAAACCAGATCTTTCCTTAATGAAGTCACATTGAGCCTGGATCTGCATGGACAAAAAAAAAAAAAAGAAGAAGAATGGATAGATCTGCAGCTAGCTGAGTTATCTTATTTGGCCTATTTTCCCTGTGATCCACAAGGCTGCTGCTCAAGTTTTAAAAGTCCTTTGGAAAAAGGACTTTCTTGTGGCTGAGGACCCAGAGTAATGTTAGAATAGACAGGTCGATACAGTACTCAAGGACATGGTCCAGAGGTGGGTTTGGCAGAGTTGGGTTAATGGTTGGACTCAATGATCTTGGATGTCTTTTCCAACCTAAATGATTGTGATTCTTCTCCATTAATACAGTGACAGAGCAATGATGAAACAGGGATTGCTTGACATTATGACAACAATCATACAATAAAAACAACTCACAACACTGACAACAACCGTCAACTTGGGCCCAAACCCCTTCCAGTGCAGAAGCTTGGCTTTGGCAGCCGTATGAGGAAAGCAGGCAGGACACTAGCTTTCAAAGGCCTTTGCAAACCCAATCAGGGCTTGCAGCAACAAGCCCAAAGCTCTGCTTACTGAAGGCAAGTAACTGGAGGAAGATGAGGCTGAGCGGTACTTAATAAAAACCCTCGCCAATACACCACATTTGTCCTCACAGAACCACCATCAGCCCTGCACATCAATAAGTTGTCTCAACACAGTGAGCTTTGCTAGAGCTTAAAACCTGGACCTGACAGCTTCCTAGTTTGGCCTAACCCTTTCCACCTAGATTCCCATCAAATGGAAGAATGAAGCCACATGTGATGAAAAATTATTCCTGGAGGGAGCAAACAGGAAAAGGTTCAGCTACCAAAGAATTAAAGAGACTATAAAGGGACAAACTTCACACAGGGCAAAATTATGTAGAGCTTCTCAGTTTGCATGTGTCTGAGTCCCCAGAGCTACAACAGTACTGATGGTTTGTGTCACACTGTGTTTGTCTTCGTGCCACTACCAAGACATCTGGGAGCAGGAGTCAACCCTTCTGTGTGACCATGGAATAAAACATGTGTCAGAGCTTCTCTTCTTGCAGACCTGGGATCAACAAGCAGGAGCATCTGCAGAAGCTACATAACTAGGAAGCAAATTTTACAGCTGCTTCTGTATCTGCTCTACCAAGTTGATTCAGGGAGTCACATTTACCCAGTCAAGGGCAAGTTTTGTCATGTGGTTCATGTGTGCACCTATGGGTTTGAATGTGGGAAATCAATGTTGATAGTGAAGAGGGACTACTTACAGGTATTACTTGGTGAAAAGTTTCACCACTGTTGGTTTTAAGAATGCTGTAAACAAATTCAAGAGATGCAACTAAATTCAATGATTTTGAGAGGAGATTATTTCCACTGCCATCTTTAAACCGAGTGAAGTCTGGAAAAATTACTGATGAAACTGTAACTCACGAGCACTCCACAAAGCTCTGAGTCAGAGGTGGCCAACCAGAAGGAAATGATCTGGATACCAACTCACTCTGTGCTACATGTTACACACAGTTCCTGAAAGCATTACATGCCTATGGCAATGTCCTGCTGCCAGGTATTGCTCAACAGCTGGATATTGTCCCCATGCTCTTCCTGTCCAAGTAACCTCAGCACCAGATCAGAAGAAAACTCTCAGTTGCCAGCACAGCTCCATTGCTGAGCTACCATGATAAACTTCTGGCCTCCCATAATAAATGTGCCCTTGCATCATGAGACATTAAATCAAGTTTTTCCAGAGAGACAATGTTGGGATTAAGCTGTTTATGCTGCATTTTTACACCAGGGTACATGAAGTGGTTTCAAACGCAGCATGTTGCACACCCCTGCACTTTGGATAGGGCCAGCAGAGATGCTTTCACCCAAATCCCACATGTGGGCACAATTAACAGTGTTCTCAGTCATTGTCCACCCTGGCTTCCACTCCACACAATAGGCCTTTGTTTGAAGCCAGGCACTGCATGGAGAGAATCAGAGCTCAGCACCAAAGGAATCCACAAATTAAGGGGAAGTCAGAAGTTGGAAATACTCTCTTGAATCTGCCAGAGCAGTATCACTGTTGACAACAACAGAGTTAACCATTGCTGGGCTCCAGCTGGCAAAACTATTTCTTTGAATAGTATCTCCAAACTTAATCTCCACAGGGTAATCAAACCCAGTCACAACAGAGAGCTGCACCTCCTCTGGATACAAGTGTCATCACTATGATTTAGGGCCCAGCAGGCTCTCAGTGAGATGTTGCTGATATCCGATGCTAAATCAAGGCTGATTCTGAATATTCTTCCAGGGGCTGAGATGAGAGGATGTCTGTGTGGTGGTTGTGCTGATTCCTGCTAAATTGCCCAGAAGCCTCTCATGGATTTCAGCAGTACACTCTTCTTCAAGAGCACCATTGAAGCACAGGCTGTCTCTGCCTTGTGTCTCTGCCTCTTATGTACTAAAAGATGTTGGATGAAGGATTCTGCAGACTGCAGCCTGTCTTAAGTGAGCTGCTGCTTTCTTCATACATTCCCAACACTATTGTTTCCCCCAAAAGAGCAAACAAGGTCTTCCCACCTCCAAAGCAACCAAGACCTTGGCATCTCTTCTGACATTTTCAGTAGGGGCCATCCTATGTCTCACCGACATTTTCATTTTTTTTAAAGCAATGGTCGCTGCTTATAGAGATCCAAGCAGAGGGCCCCCAGCACATTGCAACACTCACCAAGCAGTAAGAAAATGATTGAAGAAATGACTAGCAGACTGAACAGGTTTAAGCTTCTAAGACTGCTAAGCAGACAAGCCATGGAGACCACTTCCATGTCCAAAAGTTAATGGAAGCTCCAAAAGGAAAAAAATTCTCAGAAGGAAAAAACCCACCAAGCAACCAAGTGAAAAAGAAACAACCCAAACAAAAGAAGAAAGCAACAAAACAAACCTTCACAAAACCTAAAACCTCAAGAGAAGAAGTGAACAGAAAGAGTTCCTTGCTAGGATGGTCCACAAGCTACCTGAAGTTTAGGCTGCTATCAAGGGAAGAATCACCAGGCAGTTCTTAGGCTTCTTCCAAGCAACAAGAACACTGTTTTAACTTTATGTTCTTACATGGACATTCTTATTTTATATCAGCCCAAGTCAGAACTTAACTCTTCAGCTTCCAGTGTCTGTCCAGAGCCCCTTGCTGAGCCATCAGAGGTGGTAGGTGCCATTTCCTACCAGCCTGCATAATTTTACTGTACACATGGATAAGCAAGCTCTCTGGAGTCCATTACCATTTTCCAGCAGCAGCTTTCTACTACTGCAGGGTTTTGCCAACAAAGCCAAGTCCTTTCATCAGTGGAGATGGACTTTTGTAATTACATGATCTGCTGAATTCCAGCATCTCTTGCTCTGAGCCAGGCAGCAAAGCTCACCAGCATCAGTTCCACAGCACAAGCTTAGAATCCCTCCTGCTCTATAAGAAGCTATCTGACCTCATGACTACAACCTCATGATATACAGGCACCCTCACAGCAATGCTGTGATTGTATTGTATGATCTAATTCAGAGGTTCAGGTCTAACCCCTAGTACATCCCCACATTCATACCTCTGTTTCAGGCCGAGGAATAAAGACTGGGGGTCTCATCTTCAGAATCAGGTCCTGAAAGTCCCACTCACCAAGCACATACTGCACTGGCATTCTGTGGCAGGCAAAAACATGTGTGAGCACACAAAAGGTCTCGATACCATGCTCACCTCATCACTAACCACAATACCTTTCTGAGTGTGAGCCCCCACACACCCCCCTAAGGCTCTGAACTGCACGTGCAAGGTGTATGTACACTCTAAGAGAGCTGTGGGACTTTCACTCCACAAAACAGTTTGTTATCAAACACTGAATTCAGGGAACTATAGGCCAGTCAGCTCCATCTCCACTCTGAAGAAAGCTGTGGAACACACAGTCCTAGAGATGGTTTCCAAGCACATTAAGTACAGCATGGTGACCAGGAGTAGTCAGCATGGCTTTACAAAGGGGAAATGATTACTGACTGACCTGACAGCCACCAGTGACACAGACTAATCAATACTGTCTATCTTGCCTTGCCTAAGGGTTTTGATGCTGCCTCCTGTAACATCCTAAAATTCAAGCTGATGAAGTCTATGGACTAGATAAATGAGGTAGACTTAAAATTGACTGAACTGGCAACCTCAGAAGGATGTGATCAACGGCATAAAGTCCGTCTGAAGGCTGATCACTAATAGAGTACATTTGGGGTCAACAGTGGGGCCAATACAGCAGAACATGCTCATTAATGATCTGGTTGAAGAGACAGAGAGCACCCTTGGCATGTCTGCAGATTACAGAAAACTGGAAGGAGTGGTTAGCAGGCCAGATGAGTGTGCGGCTTTCCAGAGGGATCTCAGGAGTTACTAATAACACGTAGACTTCCTGAGCAACCCTCATGTCCTGTTCTGCGTAAGTCATAGCAGGATTAATCTGCACAGCATACTAAGTATCCAAATCATACCCACGCTCATATAAACAAGGAAGATGCTGCCTCCAAACATGCTCTCAAACACTTCTCACCCTCTCAAGTGACCCATATTCCTGAATATTTCCTCTCCACTACACACTCCCCAGGCCCAGTCTGATTCCAGGTAGCTCCTTTACACCAGTTAATTTTTGCCCACACACAAAGCAAGCAAAAAAGAAACCAAATGGCAACCAAAGCTGCAGAGTGCTGAATCAGAATAGACAAGCGTAAATTTTGGAAGCACAGAAGGGCTTAGTGAAAATGTACCGGACTGTGTCAGTACTGCTGGTTTCCTGCCCTCTGCCCCAGGAAAGGACAGGCAGGTGATTTGCCACCAGACAACATCACCAAATACCCATCACTTCAGTCAGTATGAGAGAGCAGCACAGCATCATTACTTGATGATCTTCCGCCCTCTCTGCTACCATTCTTCTGTCTGCGTTACGGCTGAAGGAAAACCCTGCAAAGGAACTACTAGAAGAGGATGTTCCTACCTCTCTAGTCGCTTGTTGCTCAGCTGTTGGATCTGCTCCTGTTGCTCTGCTGTAAGGGGAGTGAAGAGGCTTCTCGAATTCAAGCTCTGAAACTGAAGAAAACGCCACTTTAGAACTTGCCCACTTGTACTACTCACTTGTCCTCTGCACCCACCCAAGAGCATTGTCTTCCAGAGACACCTAGCAGGCCAAAAAACACATATGCCTGGCACTACTGGAAACCACAAATGACTAGGAGAACCTCATTTAAAACCAGACCTGTACAACTGTTTTGCTGCTACTTTTGGTGGCTTAGAAGAACAGGTAAAATTCAGAATCATTGCACCATGCAGGTCAGGGTACAGCATGGGGGTACACGTCAGTCTCTGCAGAAGAAGGCAGTTAAGAGATCCCAAGTGTTCTACTGGCATTAACACACTATGCCCCACCCTCTCTGCCATCTAAGGAAGGAAACGTTCTGCTTCATGTGAGACAGAAAGTCAAAGGATTCAGCTAAATGACAAAGTGAGAGGCACACACAGACCTTACTCTTTTCCTGTTACTTAACTGTTTTTGCTCCCAGGACAAAGGACACTATGTATTCACTGGATTCACGTGCTTCAGGGATCCCATTTTTCTCAAATACCTTCTGCCAGTAGTTGACGGCATCTGTGGCAGTCACAAGCCCAGGTCTTGTACTGCAGCTCTGCCTTGACAGCTTTGGACCGAGGTCAGGACCTTTACTTTGACTCGATCCCCCTGGGACACCCAGATGTGAGAGACCAAGCAACCTCCTGAGCAGCGGGTAGGTGAGGCATCTCATTGTTGCGAAACCAGTTTCACAGGCGTTCTTATTGCCATCAGCTTGTCTAGTCAGTGCTGAGACTCATAGGACACTTTGTGTTACCACAAGCCACTGGTGCAAAGTATGAGCTGACCAGAGTCAGGGGATTCTCCTCAGGGCAGCATGAAAATGGCACTGGTTTGTAGCTCTTCTGGTCTAGAAAAGGAGGCAAGGGTCCAACATGAATCCCTCAGGCTAGCAAATCACAGGTCCCACTCTAACAGAACACACACTGCTTTGCCCTGACCTCTACCCACAGCTACAAACCCAAACACTCACACCCCATGATTAACAAAGGATTATCCCAAGAAAAGACATAGGTGACTGCTAACCAGTTCTGTCTGCTCACAGAAGATCTTGACTCCATTGGTTGAAAGTTTTCCACATTATCATAATAGCAGAGGGTAAACAGGGGACCACAGAGCCAGGGCTCAGCTGCTAAGACCAGAAGAAGAAAAGCTCACCAGGAAAAGAAACACTTGAGAGATGCAAAGGCTAGAAAAGGCAAACCCTGCCAGAGGGCAGTTGGTCTTTTAAAGGAGAGAACAGGCAAAGCCAGACAGAGAGGGAAGAGAAACAAACAAGATGACTGCAAAGGAGAGGGGAGACAGCCACTGCATATCACACTTGGAACTGTGTGAGACAAACAGAACACCACCACTACTCTTCTGCTGTGATCCACCAGAAATAAATGCCCCCATCCCTTCCGACTCACAGTCACTGGAGCCACTGTGGGTTTCCCTGAGCACCCATTCCTTTATTGATGGCTGCTTTTCTTCACTGTCTCAGAGAGACCACAACTTCCCCTCCTCCAATTCCTCCAGAAAGCCACCACACAAACAACTCAATACCTCTTTGGTAGCAGCACCCAGGGTGGGTGGCTCTCTGCTCTTTATAGAATGCTGCTGCGGCAAGATTTGGGAAGCCGGGTCAGCTCCCATCTGGGCATATGATGCTCTGAACCCCTGCTACAGCCCTGGACCTGACTGCATGGGGCAACTGTGCAAGCAGCAGTGTTGGGCTTGCCCTGCTCTTGCTGCACAGTGACACTGTGAGGAGCATCAGGGCTGCACTGTCCTCCTTTCAAAATCAAACCAGAACTCAGGAAAGCAGTGAAGAGAATACTCTGCAGCAAAGATCTCAAGACTGGCTTCACCACTACTTCCTGGGTTGGTGCTCTAAGAGCCCAAGGATCAGATCCCTTTCTTAACATCTTCATTACCTCAAGCAGAGATCAGCAGCCCCAGTGAAAACTTACCTTTACACACAGGCAGTCTGACAGCCATTCCATACCTACTCCGAGGTTCTGGGGATGCTGCTACAAGGTATAAAACTTAACCATCAGTGTCGTTAGGGAGACAGATAAGACTTTACTGGCCACAGCTGGACCAACGCTGCTGTCATTAATAATGGGGAGCAGTTACTGATGTTAGGCTTCCTGATGCAAACCCCCGTTGGCACACGTGGAGGAAACAGATTTTCTCCCGAAGCTCTGGGAGTGCCCAATGCACTCTTAGTTTTTTTCACCCACTGGTGACCGACGGACAGGCCGGCCTGACCCCCCCAC
>JAOXOE010031227.1:0-12162 GCA_028565055.1 Phoeniculus purpureus
ACACCCTACATCTGGATCCTACATGTGGGTCCTACGTCTACATCCTGCATCTTGATCCTACATCTGGATCCTACATCTGGATCCTACATCTACACCCTACATCTGGATCCTACATCTGGATCCTACATCCACACCCTACATCTGGATCCTACATCTGGATCCTACATGTGAGCCCTACGTCGACATCTTACATCTTGATCCTACATGTGGGTCCTACAACTACATCCTACATCTTGATCCTACATCTGGATCCTACATCTACATCCTACAGAGCTGCAGATCACAATGACACCCCCCCCCGCCCCAGCTTTGGCACAGACAGGACCTGCTGCAGCTCCCGGTACCCGCCCGGAGCTCCCTGTGCTCGTTCCTCCCCAGCTTGGTGCCATCAGCCCATCCACCCCACACCCCGAGATCTCTGAGTGGGACCGATGGGGGCTGTGGGGATGAGGCAGAGGACAGCGTGGGAAGGAGCACAGTGGGTCCCGAGGAGCCACAGGGACGCAGCAGCTCATCCTCCGGGAGCAGCAAACCCCGGAGCCACCAGAGCGTGCCAGCCCGCTGTGCCACGCTGCGCCCCGTGGGAAGCCGCTGCTTCCTACCCTTGGAGCCGGGACAATGCGACCTAATCAGAGTGGCAGGAAGCAGGCAGCAATCACGGGGTGCAGCTACAGCTGCTGGGTTCCACTTCACTGAAGGAAGAGGCATCTCCACGGTGATTCTCATCCCCTGCTCTCCCCGCGCCGCCTTCCAGTTAACCACCGCGTCAGGACGCTGAGGATCCTCATGTCGGCGATGAAGAACTGGCTGCAGGCTGCACCAGGGAGGCTCAGGCCGGCTGCTGGGGACAATTCCTTCTCCCAACGGCAACCAAACCCTGGCGCTGGGTGGCCAAACCCTGGCACTGGGTGGCCAAACCCTGGCAGAGGCTGCCCGGGGCAGTGCCGCAGTCCCCATCCCTGCAGAGGTTTAAACAACAGGTGGTCCTGGTGCTGAGGGAGGTGGGTTGGGGGTGACCTGGCAGTGCTGGGTTGAAGAAGACTTGAAGACTTGGAGTCTTGAAGACTTGGAGTCTTGAAGACTTGACTTGAAGACTTGACTTGAAGACTTGATGACTTGAAGACTTGACAACTTGAAGACTTGATGACTTGATGACTTGACTTGAAGACTTGACTTGAAGATTTGATGACTTAATGACTTGAAGACTTGATGACTTGAAGACTTGATGACTTGAAGACTTGATGACTTGATGACTTGACTTGAAGACTTGAAGACTTGATGACTTGAAGACTTGATGAGTTGACTTGAAGACCTGAAGACTTGACTTGAAGACCTGAAGACTTGACTTGAAGACTTGATGACCTGAAGACTTGATGACTTGATGACCTGAAGACTTGATGACTTGATGACCTGAAGACTTGAAGACTTGATGACCTGAAGACTTGAAGACTTGATGACTTGAAGACTTGAAGACTTGATAACTTGATGACCTGAAGAACTGATGACTTGAAGACTTGATGACTTGACGACTTGAAGACTTGATGACTTGATGACCTGAAGACTTGATGACTTGAAGACTTGAAGACTTGATGACTTGATGACTTGATGACCTGAAGACTTGATGACTTGAAGACTTGAAGACTTGATGACTTGATGACTTGATGACCAGAAGACTTGATGACTTGATGACCTGAAGACTTGGTGACTTGAAGACTTGATAACTTGATGACCTGATGATCTTCCCCATTGACTCGTAGGATCATGGAGCCATTGAATCATTGACTGATAGGCTCATAGAACCATAGGGTTGGAAGGGACCTCTGAAGGTCTTCCAGGCCAACCCCCAGCCACAAGCAGATCCTGCAGGAGGTCTCATTCACTCAAAGCCACCCTCCTTTTTGCAGCATCCAGCGTCACAGCTCGCTCGCTCTGCTCTGCTCTGCAGAGGTGCCTGCTGCTCGGTCCCCTGCCACTCACCACCTACCGGGACGGTCTTGTCCTTCCTTCCCAGTTCAGCCCAGTGTATTGCACTGGCAGCAGGGTGACGAGGGAGCTGCCTGCGGGCTGCGCGGTGAGAGGAGGAGCAGCCGTGGTGCAGGTGGAGATCTGGGGAGGAGGGGAGCAACAGCCTCGGCTGCCAGAGACGGAAGGAAGATGCTCAGAGCCCAGGACCCCCACTGGAGCTCTGGAGGAGGAGGGAAGTTGTAACTCAGCGTCTAAACAGTCACCGAGAGGGAACATTGCCGGCGAAACAACCCTTCGAGGTGAAGGAGGAGGGAGCTGCGGGCGCCGGTAGCTGCGCGACGAGCCGCTGGCAACCCCAACCCGCCGTAAAGCCTTCAGCCATCCGCTGCCTGTGAGCGATGCCCAACCTTTTCCAGGAGCTTCCTCTGCGCATCCCGCCCTTGAAAATTTCATAAGCTGAGCTGCTGTTGTATTTACCGACCGCCCGGCACCGGGGACCCCTGACGGGGAAGAGGAGCTCGATGCGATGCTCCCCCCCGTCTTTTACGTAGGGTTATGGGCTGCAGCAATTTCAACTGCCTCGTTTCAGCTCTGCTTTATGTGGCACTAAATGAGAGAGAGAGAGAGGCAGCAAGAAACAAGAGAGAACATGGAGCCAGTTAAACTGGGCAGGTCCAGCACTGGTCTGGTCTGAGCTGATCACAGAGATCCCCCCCAGACTGTCTGAGGGCTGATGCCAGGTCACTCTCCTTCTCTCAGAGGTCTCAAGGCGATGGGAGTCAGCAAAGCATCTCCCCAGCATCGCTCCGTCAGCCCCATCCTTGGACACTGCCAGGGGTGGTGGAGCAGCCGCAGCTTCCTTGGGCAGCCTGTTGTAGAGCAGAGCTGGTTGTTGGACTTGATCCCAGGGCACGAGGAGATGCTCAAGCAGCCCCTCATCCTCACGGGGTGATGCCCACCCACCGCCGCATCCTCCGGCATCGCTGCACGGGCGCCTTCCCCCAATAAATCTGGGGCTGGGCTTGCGCTAACGGGCCGGCGGCGGCCCCGGCGGCTCGTGCAGCTGCAGCCCCGTGCAGGTGCTTGGCAGAGGAGAGCGGCGCCGGGCTCGTGAGGGGGGTCTGCATCAAACGGCCTCCCCGATGGGTAGCACTCCTTGATGCACGGTGGCCGCTGCTCAGGCTCGGTGAATCCGCGTGGAATCGGCATCGTCACCCCCACCCGGACCTCAACACAGAGCACCTCCAGCATCCCCGCTGAGAGCCTTCAGGACTCAGCCGGAGGTTAAACAGTTGTTGAAGTTGACCCAGGGTGGGGGAGCGTCGTCGCTCTGCCTTCAAACACGTCGCTCGCGCCTCGACGCCCACAAAGACGAGGGGAGCGTTTAGTATGCAGGAGCCTTTCGCGGGCGCTAGCCAGATGCAGCTCGGCTTTGTGCTCCCTCCCTCCAGCGCCTTGCTGGCGGCGCCTAATCCCTCATTTCTTTTCAGCCTTTTGAGCTCCCCCGCTCTGCTTGTACAGACAACACAGTCAATGGGTGTGAACAAGGGCCCCGAGTTCCCGCTGGGGCACAGGACGTCGGGATCTTTCAGGGACAACTCCCTGCCTGTGCTCTCTCGAGCGGCTCTTTGCACGGCGGGCGCCGGAGGGATGCACCCGGAGCTGCTCCGCTGCGTCTTTGGGTCTAGGGGATTGGGCTGGGTGATCTTTGGGGGTCCCTTCCAATCTCTCGTGTTCTGGGGTTCTGAAGGAGCTCTGGTTCCTGGTGTGTGGAAGTGCCGACCACAGCTCTGCTGTAGGGTCATCACAGAACATTAGGGACCTACAGAAGCCAGACCTTGCTTCACGCTCCGGTGGCAGCGGGCTCTGGGTCAGTCTCCCTCTCCTGGGCGACTGCAGGCAGCCTGTTGTCCCAGCAGTTGGCTATCGCAGTCCTAACGCTCACTGGTCCAGCACCCAAACCATGGTTCTTCCCCCAAAGGGCAACCAAACCCTGGCAGAGGCCGCCCAGGGCAGTGCCGCAGTCCCCATCCCTGCAGGATGGGGACCTGCTGCTGAGGGTGATGGGTTGGGGGTGACCTGGCAGTGCTGGGTCAAAGAAGACTTGAAGACTTGACTTGAAGTCTTAAAGGCTTGAAGACTTGATGAGTTGACTTGAAGACTTGAAGACTTGACTTGAAGTCTTAAAGGCTTGAAGACTTAATGACTTGACTTGAAGATGTAAAGACTTGATGACTTGACTTGAAGACTTGATGACTTGACTTGAAGACTTGATGACTTGACTTGAAGATGTAAAGACTTGATGACTTGACTTGAAGATGTAAAAACTTGAAGACTTGATGAATTGAAGACTTAAAGACTTGAAGACTTGAAGACACTTGACTTGAAGACTTAAAGACTTGAAGACTTGACTTAAAGACTTGAAGACTTGACTTGAAGACTTGATGACTTGATGATCTTCAAGGTGTCTTCCAAGCAAAGAGGTTCAGTGTAAGAAATCACAGAATCACAGAGGTTGGCTCTGAGGAGAAAGTTCTCCCTGGAAAGGTCACAGAATCACAGAGCATGAGGGATTGGAAGGGACTTCGAAAGATCATCCAGTCCAATCCTCCTGCCAGAGCAGGATCCCCTAGATCCAGTCACTAGGGGTTGGAAGGGACCTCAAAAGATCATCCAGTCCAATCTCCCTGCCACAGCAGGATCACCTAGATAATCCTCTTCTTGATCTGTTGCCTTAGTCCCATCTCAATGCTGCGGTGCCTTCTCCCTTCGCCCCAGGGTGAGGCATTGGATCTTCTCCCTTCTTCTCACTGAGATCCCTATGATCATCATATGATGAGTCCCCATCCCTGGATGAGTTTACAAGTCGCTTAGATGTGGTGTCGGGGGATCTGGTTTAGGGGTGACCTTGTAGAGTAGGGCTGATGGTTGAACTTGATGATCCCAGGGGTCTTCTCCAACCTGGATGATTCGATGGTTTCTCGTAGCCAGAGAAGGTTCTTCTCGCACTCTGGGCTCGTAGCGACAGCCCTTGAGCTCTTCTTCGAGGACGGGGCTGCCTCCAGAGAAGCTCTGACTCCGGCTGCTTCACCTCGAGCGGTGGGTTGGGGAGTGGATGCGAGAAGCTGCCTTGTAGACTCAGAGCAGAAGGCACTAGACTGACTGTTTCTTGGCAGCGGAGACGCGGGCTGCCTGCCCGTGCCCACACGAGAGGCTGGGAAGCAGGCGCAGGGCTGGGAGCTCAGGTTTTCCCTCCTCGGGCACCGCTAGGTTGGACCGAGTCGAGAGCAGGTTATTGTAGACGAGACAAACGGTAGCTGCTGGGGTGGTGCCAACCCGAGAGACGGTGCCAGGAGCGCAGGGCAACCCTGCGAGCTGCTGCTCAGCCCTCTTTGCATTAAGGGTTCAGGCATCAGTCTGGTGGCCTGGCTCCCGCGTGTAGGTAGCACCGATGAGTAACTCCAGCTCCTCTCCGCGGCGCTTCGCTGGGACTGGAGCTCGAGCCTTAAATAGACCGAAGCGCTTCTCCCTGCAGCAGCGAGAGATGGTTCTGCAGCCTCTACCTCTGCCAGCAGCGGGTGTGAGCTGAACAGAGGAGGTTCCTCATCAATGTGAGAAGGATCTTCTTCCCGGTGAGGGTGACAGAGCCCTGGAGGGGCTGCCTGGGAGCCCTGGTGGAGATTTGGGCTGTGGAAAGTTCAGCCCTTGTGGAGCATCAGAGAATCATGGAGTTCGTTTAGGTTGGGATGGACCTTCAAAGTCCAGTCCAACCATGAACCCAATGGTCTCAACGTCAAACCCTCTCCCTGAGCTCCAGATCTCCATGATGCTGTGGAGTCTCCTTCTCTGGAGATGTTTCAAACACACCTGTTCGTGTTCCTGTGTGACTGGATCTAGGGGATCTTCAGGGTCCCTTCCAATCCCTAATGACTGGATCTAGGGGATCCTGCTGAGGCAGAAGGATCAGACTGGATGATCTTCAAGGTCCTTTCCAACCCCTAATGACTGGATGTAGAGGATTGTGCTATGGCAGAGGGATGGGACTGGGTGATCTTTGGGGGTCCCTTCTAATCCCTAATGACTGGATCTAGGGGATCCTGCTGTGGCAGAGGGATGGGACTGGATGATCTTCAGGGTCCCTTCCAACCCCTAATGACTGGAACTAGGGGATCCTGCTGTGGCAGAGGGATGGGACTGGATGATCTTCAAGGTCCCTTCCAACCCCTAATGACTGGATCTAGGGGATCCTCCTGTGGCAGGGGATGGGACTGGATGATCTTCAAGGTCCCTTCCAACCCCTAATGACTGGATCTAGGGGATCCTGCTGTGGCAGAGGGATGGGACTGGCTGATCTTTGGAGGTCCCTTCCAACCCCTGATGCTCTGTGAGTCTGTGATGCGACCAGCAAGGTGAACAGGGGTGGGATGATGCAACCCCTTCTCCTACAGCTGGAAATAACCCTACCCCCTGCACCCGCAGCCCTCGGTGAAGAAGCCCTAAAACCTGAGCCCAGCCTCTGCATTTGGCACCTCAGCACTGACCCCAAAGGCATCTCCCACCCGGGGCTGCTCGCAGCCAACCCCGCTGGCCCGTGGAACAAAGGCTGGCGTTGCCATCGCTCATCAAAGGAGCTTAATATGGAAATGGAACCAATCCAGCGTCGGAAAAACAAGCGGGATCGAAATCCAGTTAACCGAAACCCGCGGGCACCCCTAATGCACTTAGAGCACTGGCCTCGGCGCCGGTAGCCCCCTATTCTTCCCTCTGCGCCGCTTGTCAAGGGGCTAATTCGAGCCGCTAATTGTGAGAAGAACTAATCCAAGCACCACGGATCCCCTCAATTACTGTCGTCTTCATCCCTTTTCTGTCCTGATTTCCGCGTAGTTCTTCTGAACATCATCTTTTAATTAGATTAGGAGGACGAGGGGCTCCAAGCTGCCGATCCCCGAGGATCTTCGACGCGTCTGGGCTTGGTAATACAATTAGTATCTGGGTAGTACCGGCGCCGCTATAGGGAGGATCCGTTGCAATTAGGGTCTCAAGCAGCTAGATGCTCTTAACACCCAAGAGACCCTTAAGATCATCTAGTCCAACCCCACCCCCGACACAGGAGGATCCCCTAGATCCAGTCACACAGGACCAGTCCAGGAGGGTTTGAAATGTCCCCAGAGAAGGAGACTCCACAACCCCTGCTAGGGCTCTGGCACCCTCACGGGGAAGAAGGTTCTTCTCACACTGATGTGGAACCTCCTCTGCTGCAGCTCAGCCCCTTGTCCTATCACTGGGTGCCCCTGAACAGAGCCTGGCTCCATCCTCCTCACATCCACCCTTCCCATATTGATCAACATCCATAGGGTCACCCCTCAGGCTCCTCCTCTGCAGCCCCAGCTCCCTCAGCAGGGAGATGCTCCCCTCCCTCCCTCATCTCTGCACTGGGCTCTCTCCAGCTGCTCTGGATCCTTCTGGACCAGCTGGACACAAGATTCCAGCTGTGGTCTCTCTGCATCTCCTGACCACCGTCCTCTGATCCACCCCAGGATGCTGTTACCCTTCTTGGCCACAAGAGGGCGACACTGCTGGCTCCTGGCCACCAGCACCCCCAGGTCCCTCTCTCCTCCTCCACCGCTCTCCAGCTCCCCTGGTCCCTCTGGAGAGAGGGCACTCTCCCCTGCCCTCACACCAGTCCAGTGAGTGTCTCCCTCCCAGCTCTCCAGCCTGTCCAGGTCTCACTGGATGGCAGCAGCCTGCTGGGGTGTCGACGGCTCCGTCCATCCCTGATGTTTGCAGGGGACACCCCTTCTCCCCAGATGCTCTAATATAAAAGGTACCCGCTGCTATTGCTCCAAGAAACAGCTTTACTGGGTGTTTTTCACTCCGGGCTGCCCTAACCGACACCGGTCATCATCCACCTGGCACCTACAGACTCCACCGAGCAGCAAACCAGGAGGGATCCTCGAGCGTCTCCATCTCCGGCCGCGATGGAAGCAGCACATCCTCGCTCCCCCGAGGAGCACCCCGATGTTCTCCCCGGCTCTGCAGAGATGCAGATAAGATCCCCCATTGCTTCCAGACCCATTCAATCCCCTGCGAGGCAGCTGGGGGGGTGTGAAATGATTCCACCAGGTGCCTCATAGGATGTAGATGGGTCCCCCAGGATGCGACGCATGGCCCCTTGGCAGCCTCCTCTTGGAAGGGGCACTTAGTGAAGGATCCCAGTCCCTTCCCACTTAGTGAAGGATCCCAGTCCCTTCCCACTTAGTGAAGGATCCCAGTCCCTTCCCATTTAACCTGCACCGTGGCTGCGGGACTGTTGCCCATCACCTGCACCGGAGCCTGTGCCATGGGAGCAGGAGGGGCTGGGGGGGGTCTCACTGTGACACCACAGAGGGTCTCTCAGCATCTCTGGGGGGATAAATGGGGTGCCCACACCCCCTCTCATTATCACCTGCACCCTGCACCCTGTCCCCAGTGGGCTCAATGGTCTCCCCCTGCCCCAGGCATCCTCATCCTCCCCTTGTTCCCTTAATTAATAGATGAAAAATAGAATTAATAGCCACAAAATAAATGAATACTTCATCAAATAGATGTTAAATAAAGTTTATAAATAAAATTGGAGTGAACACTTATTCAAACAGGTGAGAAATAAAATTAATAGATAAAAGCTGGGTAAAAGTCGGCAAGAAGTCAAAGCTAACTAATAAAAAGAAGTAAAAAACCATGGAATAAACACTAATAAGTGAAAGTGAATGAAGAAAATGATTTTTAGAAATGAGTAATAAAAGAGCAATGAATAGAAATAGTGAAGAAATAAAATAATCATCAAAAATAAGTGAATAAGCACTAACTATCAATCAATGAATAAAATTGATGAATGAATAAAAGTGAGTTAAGGGAGAAAAACGATAATAAGAGGGAAAAGTGATTGATAAATAAAATTAATAAATAATAAACAAGTAGAGGGCAGGCAATAAAGCAAAAAAATCGATTGATAACTAGAATTAATAAAGAATAAAATAAATAAGTAGAGGACAGGCTTGTGTGACTTGGTCTGGGTGATCCTGCTGTGGAAGGGGGGGGTTTGGACTAGACGATCTTTCGAGGTCCCTTCCAATCCCTAATGATTCTATGATAAATAAGTAGAGGTCAGGCAATAAGGAAAAAAAATGATTGATAAATAAATTAATAAATAATACAATAAATAACCTGTCTGACTTGGTCTAGATGGTCCTGCTCTGGCAGGAGGATGGGACTGAATGACCTTTTGAGGTCCCTTCTAATCCCTGATGACTCCATTAGTCCATGAAATAAGTAGAGGACAGGCAATAAGGAAAAAAATCAATCAATCAATCAAATTGATAATAAAATAAATAAGTAGAGGACAGGCCATAAGGAAAAAGAATCAATCAATAAATAAAATTGATAAGGAATAAAATAAATAAGTAGAGGACAGGCCATAAGGAAAGAATCAACCAATCAAATTAATAAATAATACAATAAATCAATCAATAAATAAAATTGATAAGGAATAAAATAAATAAGTAGAGGACAGCCCATAAGGAAAAAAATCAATCAATCAATCAAACAAATTGATAAACAATAAAATAAATATGTAGAGGACAGGCAATAAGGAAAGAATCAACCAATCAAATTAATAAATAATACAATAAATAAGTAGAGGACAGGCAATAAGGAAAAGATCAATCAATCAAAGCGATAAATAATAAAAGTAAATAAGTAGAGGAGAGGCTGTAAGGAAAAAAGTGATCTATAAATAAAATTGATAAATAATACAATAAATAAGTAGAGGACAGGCAATAAGGAAAAAAATCAATCAATAAAATTGATAAATAATAAAATAAATAAGTAGAGGAGAGTCCATAAGGAAAAAAGTGATAAATAAAATTGATAAATAATAAAATAAATAAGTAGAGGACAGGCCATAAGGAAAAAAGTGATCGATAAATAAAATTGATAAATCATAAAATAAATAAGTAGAGGAGAGGCAATAAGGGAAAAATCAATCAATCAATCAATCAAATTGATAAATAATAAAATAAATAAGTGGAGGACAGGCCTTAAGGAACAAAGTGATTGATAAATCGATAAATCATAAAATAAATAAGTAGAGGACAGGCCATAAAAGAAAAACCAATGACCAAAGTAAAATTGAAAAAGATAATTAAACAGTTGAAAAGCGATAACTAAAAATCGATTAATCAACAACATCGACGACCAGAAGTCACAACGGGATGAGGGGAGAAATGGCGGAACGCGCAAAACCGGGAGTGAAGGAGCCAATGTTCGAAGTTACTCAAGAAGGGTGCAAGCAAGAGATACAAATCGATTCATCAATAACCCGACTCGTTCTCAACCGAGGTCAAAAACCCGCTAGACAAGCCGTCATAAAAGACCCTCCCCAGGACCGAATCCGGGCTCCAGAGCAGCGGGTAGAGGCTGATAAAAGCGATTAGCGAACACCCCCAGCCACCCCCCGCCACACACACACACACACAGAGCCAGGCGATCGGTCCGAATCGATCAGTACATCGACAGCTCCCGGCTCCCAACGTCGATTATTCGCTGCCTCCGGCCCCTCCGCCGTCGAGCGGCGGCCAAGCGGCCTGAGGGCGCCGGGAGCTCCCGCCTCCATCTTGACGGCCGCGCGCGCCGCCCCTCCTCTTCCCGCCTCCTCCTCTTCCCGCCTCCTCCTCCTCCTCCTGCGGCTCTTCCCGCCTCCTCCTCCTGGTCCCGCCTCCTCCTCCTCCTGCGGCTCTTCCCGCCTCCTCCTCCTGTGGCTCTTCCCGCCTCCTCCTCCTCGGCCTCCTCCTTCTCCTCCCGCCTCCTCCTCCTCTTCCTTCTCTTCCCGCCTCCTCCTCCTCCTCCTCCGTCGTCACAGGCCGCCCGGGCCCGGCGTTATAAGGCGGCGGCGGTGCCCGGATGTGAGCGGCCGGCGATGAGTGCGCGCGGGCAGGAGGCGCTGAGCCGCGTCCCGGCGGGGGAGGCCGCGCTGCTGCTGCCGCTGCTGCTGCTGCCGGCCGGGAGGCGGAGGAGGCGGGCGGCGCTGCCCTGAACTTGGGACAACTTCGGAGCGCGGGCCGCGCCAGGCTCGCTCGGGCTGGGGTGGGGGGGGAAGTCCTGCTCCTTTCTTGCTCGTTCGCTCGTTCGTTCGTCTCTTTTCCTCCGGCGGTTTCGGTGGCTTCCGGCCGTCTCGGGGGGCTGCTCGCCCCCGTTTTCCGCGCTGCTCCGCCGCCCCCCCCAACCCTGGGCCGGCCCCGGCCCTGCCCCATGCGCCTCTAGCCCCGCACAATAGGGGCCAGCTTGGGGGGGGGCCGCACGCTGCCCCGCGGCTGCTCTCCGGGGGCTCTTTCGGGGCAAGCGGGTTTTGGGGGGGGTCGGGACCCCCCGTCCCTTCCCCGTCCCCCTTCCAGCGCCGCCGCCCCCCGGCAAAGCCCAGTGTGAGGCGCGGAGCCCCGCAGCCCCGAGCGGCGCCGCCACTTCCCACTACTTCGGCCGCGGCCGGGGAGGCCACTCACGTGTGAGACCCGAAAGCACTTTTGGCACAGGAGCCCTCCTGGGCTCGTTCTTCGTTTCTATTTTTCTGCTTTTGAGGGTTGGTTGGGTTTATTTTTTTAAAAAAAATTCAAATACTTGACATTTTTAATTTTTTAACTTTTCCCCGGGTTTCTGGGGGTTTTTTTTTCCCCCGTTTTTTACTTTTTATTTTTGTCATTTTCCCATCTCTTTTCCCTTATTTTTCACTTTCCCCATCTTTTTCCATCTTTTTTGTTTTCCTACCTTTTAAAATTCCCCTTTCTCCATTTTTCAGTTTATTTTTTTCTCTTTATTTTCCCATCCTTTGCCAATTTTTCTTTCTCACCTTTTTTCCCCCTTCCATTTTCCCATTTTTTAATTCTTTCACCTTATTTTTTTCTCACCTTTTCCATATTTTTGTTTTCCCATCTGCTTTTCTATCTTTTTGTTTTTAATTTTCCCATTTTTTTAATATTCCCTTTTTTAATTCTTCCACTTTTATTTCCCTATTTTCCTTTTATTTTCCTTTTTTATTTTTATTTTCCCCATCTCTTCCATTTCCCCTTTACTTTCCCCATCTCTTCCATTTCCCTTTTACTTTCCCCATCTCTTCCATTTCCCCTTTTACTTTCCCCATCTCTTCCATTTCCCCTTTTACTTTCCCCA
>JAOXOE010031228.1:0-12161 GCA_028565055.1 Phoeniculus purpureus
CCTGTGGTGGTTGTGACCGAAATGCAGGACCTGGCATTTGGCCTTATTGTACCTCATACAATTGGCTTCGGCCCATCAATCCAACTTGTCCAAGTCCCTCTGTAGAGCCTTTCTGCACTCGAGCAGATCGACACTCCCCCACAGTTTGGTGTCATCTGCAAACTTACTGAGGGTGCTCTCAATCCCCTGTATCATTTTAGTACTTCAGCTTTAAGTGGTGCTACAATTTACGCTCTCTTGTACTGTTTCGTAGCGGTGGTACACACATTATTGACACTGGGGAAGGTGTGGTGGAGGAGCTATTTAAGAAACATTCAGTAATTTATAATGCTTGTATAGAACCACAGCATCATACAATCATTTAAATTAGAAAAGTCCTTAAAGATCGCCACCAAGTCCAACCATTAACCCAACTGTCCCAAGGCTACTGCTGAACCCTGTCACTAAGCTCCAGATATCCACAACCTTGCAACATGTCCAGGAATGGTGATTCAAACTCCTCCCTGGGCAGCCTAACCTGCTTAATTTCAGGAGGGCTTTAATTCTAGGCTTGTATTTTGCAGACTCATTTACTTTTAGGTTTCTTCCAACCAAAGAGATTCTGGGATTCTCTGAAAGCTAGTTTTTGAGTTTGTTGAATGCATTACAAATCTTATTCTGTGTGCTCCTCAGAGCATGTATGGTAAAAGAGTTTTTGAAAACCCTTGTAACCTCAGCAATTTAAACAGCTAAACCAGTGCAGGTTTCCTCTGTCTGAAAACACTGTACATTTTCATATGGGTGTGGGGAGAAACAGCCAGTGACAGAGATTGTGGATCACTTGCTGATAGTTCTCTCTTCATTTTATTCCTGTTGGATGCTTTAATTTTGATGATAGAGGATTTAAAATTAAGACATTTAGAAGCAGTAGAAATGACACAAAAATTCTAATTCCCTAGGTAAAACCTTTTTGGTTTTTTGCAGCACCATTTAAAACAGAATCATAAACCAGTTTACACTGGAAGAGACTTCATCCAGTCCCAACTGGATGACTGCTTCATCCAGTCCCAACTCCCTGCCATGGGCAGGGGCACCTCTTACTAGATCAGGCTGCCCAGAGTCCCATCCAACCTGGCCTTGAGCACTCCCAAGGATGAAGCAGCCACCACCTCCCTAGGCAACCTGTTCCAGTGGTTCAGCACCCTCACAGGGAGGAATTGCTTCCCAAAATCTGACCTAAATCTCCCCTGTTTTAGCCTGAACCCATACCCTTTGTCCTTTCACTAGATTCCCTTGTAAGATCGCCCTCACCAGCTTCCCTGTAGCCCCCCTTCGGATACTGAAAACTGTTAAATCTGCCCCAGGGACCTCCTCCAGGCTGAACAGCCCCAATTCCCTCAGCCTGTCTTCATAGTAGAGGTGCTCCAGCCCTCTGATCTTTCTCATGACCTCCTCTGGACATGCTCCAACTGGGACAAAACTTGCAGTATCTTCGATTTCCCAATTTATTTTGTCCTCAATTAACTTGAGCTCCTAAATTCTTTTGGAGACACTACACGATTTCTTTTTGTACAGACTCCTAATTACAACAGTCACTAGAACAAGAGGTACGTGTGCTGTCACCGTGCTGTGTTAGCAGGTCAGTTTGCTCATCACATCATATAAAACTGAGTGTTGTTCAAACATAACCTAGTTTACCTGCTGTGCTTTTGCTCCCCTTCTCCATTTGTACCACTATAAGTTGACACTGCAGATTGCTACCAGAGATAGGTATTAAACGTGGTCTGGAGAAGGAGTCATTCATTACTTTGAAATAGCTATTAAGGACAGATTTTTCCTTGGTGTGTTTTAAATATTGATATTCTGAAGTCAGTGATGCTACATTTGGTCACACCACCTAAAGACAGGGCTGAAGTTTCAAGGCAGAAGGTGACCTGGAGATGCCCTACATCTACTGCTCTTCAGTAGATGATCATTACTAACAACCTATCCACAGTCATTTTAATCCTGCATTGCCCTGTTCATCCGAGACACTACAGCACTGATTTCTGTTAGCGTGTTGTTAGCTTTGCCATGTCAGCATGAAAAAATTATTTTGATGTGGAAGAAGTATAAGGCATTGAGCATGTGTTTAGCACCATTTGCGACTGTTACATTTGAAGTGATACTGTGGCAGCCTGTAAATGCAGAAAAGACTTGTTCCTTTCCTCCTAAAAGAAGAATTTCCTCAGTAGGGCTACCCAACATTTAGAGATGACTGCCATAAATAAAGGAGCAGAAATTGTATATGATTCAGAAATAAGGAAAATGACAAACCCAGAGTTGCACAGAGAAACTGTATACACTGGAGAAATAATTTTTGCTAAACCTTTTTGGTTACAATATTCTTACAGGGTGTTAGACAGGTGAAATTTGTTTTTTTAATTGAAATCCTTCTAACCAACATGATAAAAAAAGGGACAGCTGTTTTGTGAAAGCTGAGTTGTAAGATTTCTTTTGAGCATTCCTATGTCTTATCAACACACAACACTGCCCAAATGCATTTGCTGCTTTACCACTCGAGATAAATGAATTGATCATATTTTGTAAGTGAGTCAGGAGCAAATTTGATCCATTTGTACAACGTTGTGTAAATTCATAGATGCATTGTAGGTGAATGGATTTGATCCCTAAGCTAAGCACCCAGGCACAAGAGAGACATGGTGCAACAGCTCTGATTTGCTTTGCGATATTGAATCTCATTATCTTTGTGTTACCAAATGTTCCATCATTAGCGTGATGCCTTTTTGACTAGCAGGCACAGTTCACCATGTGAAAAGAAAAAAAGATAGTCCTTATTTTGCTCAATTCTATTTTGAGCCAGAGGCACAGTTTTAGCATTTTGGACAACTGTTGAAATTACAAGAAAATAAAATTTAAAAAAAGTTTTATATAATCAGACCTGGAAATTCAAAATTAGAAATTAAAAAAAGATGTATTCTGTAACACAGATTATCAGTACGCTCCTCTTAAGCAAGAATGAGATGCTATATTATTTGTAACTCCAACACTTTTCAGTGAGACCAACTCATATGGCTCAGTAATGAATTTGACAATGACAGGAATGAGCTGAAGGATGGGAGAAGTGTAGAAATACGGTTGTAAAAGAGTAAAATAAATGTGAGCTTCCTACATTTGTGTTTTACCTTTATAGTGTGGAAGAAGCATGTCCCTTTTCAAAATCATTAGTTTAGAGAAGAAAATGTGAATAAGAGAAAGGATTTGCATTGAAGTTGTTTAGATTCATTGATGAAATGGAATTAGTGTTTTAATAAGGCTCTTGGTGTAGTAGCTTGGAAGCTGCTCTGGACTTTCACACCACAGATACAATACAAGTTCACATACTAGTATGCATGCTGCTTCCTTACCGTGCCTGAGAGCAGTAAGTTGGCCTTAAAGGTGGCCCTACCAGACCTGCAGTGGCTTAGTGGAAATCAGTTTGAGTACAGATGCCAGAGTATCATTTGTTTTCCCTCTGTGCAGCATGTCCTACTCCCCGTAGCCATAGGGAGCAGAGAGCTGACAACAGAAGGTAACAATAATTCATTTGAGTTGGAGATATTGTGTCTGCAGCATCCTTCCTGTGCTCACACAGCACCAAGCACAGCAGTCCCTATGTCACAGCACTGCATGTCTCTAATTTCAACAGCAAGTAATATCTCTTAAGGCACTGTGGTCAGTACTGTGTTTTCAATAGCTCTGGATAAACCTGCTGAGCTGTAATAGTGTTATTCAGGGTACATCTGAATAATTTTACACTCAAAATATTAATTTAGAAAGAAAGGTTTTGTTTTCATGAGATATGGATGTACACATTTTCTGCTGACTTCTGATGGAAAAGCTGGTGTGTGTAAAGGCTTCAAGCAATCTCAAGTATCCGCTAAAGTGATTGACGGAGTAATTATCTTCTAGCCAGTGGTTATAAATTTGAGAGAATTACTGATGCGCAATGTATGCCTGAGAGACAGAGGGAGAAGTCTTTCTAATCTTGCTTTTCAAATGAGGTGATCATCTACTACTACGGAGGGAGTAGTGTGCCTGAATCACAACCAGCTGCCAGCCACAGATACTTTTTTAAAGATTGTAAATGCAAAAATCCCATGACATAATTCACCTCTAACAAAACCTCTGATTATAATCATTATCTACTATTATTATTAAATTGAGACATTTTACAAAATAAATTTAAACTTGCAATTTGCTGATTCTTCTTAACAAAGGCAGACTATTTTATCTTGAGAAGAACTAATACAATCATCTTTACCCTTATTTTATTGTTTCAAAAGATTTTTCAAATTTACTTACTCAGTCTGCCAGCAGCACAAGTATTTGTATGAAACAGATAATGTTCTGCTAACAGGAGAAAAGCGCAACCTAATCTTCTTATACTAATTGAATGGGGAGGGTGTTAATGGCATTTTAGGGGTTTCATAACTGGCAAGAACTCTGTGCAATGTCCAGATTTTTGTAGTTATATGGCCAAAACCAATCCTGTATTACTAGGAATACCCAATTTTCTTGGTAGATGCTGCTTAGAGGGAACCACTCGTTTGTTAATGCCTGCAAATCTAATTTATGTTGATGCTTGACTCATTAATATGGTGCTGTCAAGCCTTTCCCTTTTGTAAGACAAGGACATTTTCTTTTTATAAGACAAGGGCATTTCCTTTGATAATGTTGAGTGCCCATGAAAGCATTCACGGGGCTTCAAGGTCAAGAGTGATAAAAACAGCCTTTTGAAGAGTTGGCGTACACAGAATCAAGAAGCTGTAAAATATGAGAGTTAATGGCTGTGCGTGAACTGCTAACCTGATAGTAAACCTGAGTTATTAGAAAGTCAGGATTTTCCATTTTCTTTTATAAATGAACCTTTCTGATGACCAACTTCCACAGCTACTGTAAATTGTGATTCTGTGGTTAGAGATTCAATCTCTTTGGTTGGAACAGACCTCATCAAGTCCAATCCTTGACCCAGCACTGCCAGGTCACTCCTAAACCATGTCCCTAAACCACCTTCTTCTCCAGTCATTTGATCATTCATTAAAGGAATGCTCCTGCAACAAAGTCCTTAAGAACACTGATTGCAGTAAAAGCAACAAATCCAAAAGGCTTAATTCTGTAATATTAAAATCACACCAGAGGCTCTCTGTAAAATGCGATTGAGCCAGTGAGCAGTAACTATCCAGTGAAACCACAGCGTTTTCTCCCAGAATATGTGGAGTGGAACACAGATGTACAGGTGACCGCTAGATTTTATTAATGTGCAATTGACATGCACGAAGTCCTATGCGTATAGGAATGAATCTGCCACAGCTCCTAAAAGCTGACTGGCTATTGGAGAGATTTCGTGCTAAGTCAGTACAAAATCTGGCCTTGCTTCCAAGATAAAAACACTGCCCATCAAATTGCAAGATGTGCATCAAAACCACACACACTTGGTTGCCAGACTTCTGAGTAGTCTCCAAAGACAGCAGAAAGGAAAACCTGCAAACCATTTTTACCTTTGTGCAATCCTAGGAGAGCCTAAAAATTCTACTAGAGCTCTGGATGTGTTAGATATCTTGTCCAGACTGTGTTTGCAATGAATCTAAGCTATATGCTAGTTCAATTCTGTGTTAAGACATATTTTCCCCCCCTTATTTCTGAGTTTCCTTCCCATGTTCCTATACAACCTATATTTTTCCCTTATTCTTAGTAAAATAAGGAATAAGATAATAATTAGAAGATACTAAAATTTTAAAATTTATTTCATAATAAATGCAAGTTGAAGCCTCTGCACAGCTCTCTGTGGAGTATTTGTGTGCAGGTGAGCCACAAAGGATTCTTTTTCATTATTTAAAATTGATCACTTAGAGCAGGGCAGTTACAAGAATGGGCCACAAAAGTCTTGTTGCCTTGATTTTGGAGGCTCATTTTATTTGATTAAATAATAACATTTTCTGCTTCTGTCCCTCTCACGGTTTAGGAGGTTATTTTTGGTGTGGGGTTTTTTTTTATATGTGAGGTGTAACATTGCAAAACCAACACCACTACAATACCAGTGGCTCTCTTTGACCTCTGGAATTAAACCCTAAAAGAATGGTTAAGCCACAAAAATAAATGATAATTAAGTATGTGATTACACACTTTTATTACTTCAGCAGGAAGTAGCTAGTCTTTTTAATTATAAAAGCTACATTCAGTTGGGATATGTGTTCAAGAATACCATTTTTGCAGTGCTACAGGATTTTAGAAACTCTTTAGCATATCGTTGTTCTACTTTTAACTTCTGCTGGTGGGTTCTAATTATAGAGCACTTTCAGAATGCCATTTACAGGATAATTATTGCATTTTAAAGGCTTATTAGATTAAATCAAGCAGAGCAAATATTATATACCATGAAGAGAAATGAAAGAACGTGGTTCAGAAATGAAAATATGAAAAATAATAAAGCCATCTCAGAAACCCCTTTATAGCTGCTGGTGAAAGGAAGATTGTCTGACCTATAGAAAAATATTTGTAAAGATTTCCCTTTCATGTCAGGTAATGGAATGTTTCAAGTACACCAAGGGATTGTGTTGGTGTGGTTTTAACATGAGCAGAAGGGATTCCGTTGCAAGTCTCATTTATCTTTGGTTCTAGGCTGAGGAGGAGGTTTGCATTGGAAAGAACTGCTCAGTATATGCTATTCACTTCCCCAGTACATGCACATACATTCCATATTTTACTTGGAATGCAGCCTGCTTGCTGACAGATTTTTGTCAGAGGACAGTCTGCTCCATTTTAAAGCACTGGCTGTGGATTTGAGGATACTTTTTTAGGGATGTGTTTTGGAAACCCCAGGCTGTTGAGGTACCTAGTGTGCTGCAGTTGTTGCTTGAAGCAGAATTTCCACAAGACTGCAGCTGAAATATTCCTAACATACACAAACACACACTTTTTATCTCCTGACTTCACTCTTTCACTGTGCCGTCAGTTGTTAAACTACTAAAATAAGCAGAATGGTGATAACAATGGATACGTAATTTTGTTTCCCATTTCAGAGATTATTTTATGAATTAATATCATTTGTGATCACCTCAGATTCTCAGTAGACAGAGTTGAGTAACCAGTGAAATATGAGAATAAAATTTTTTTTTTTTTACTTTGCTGCATGGAAGGACTCTGGTGGCTGCACTGGAACAGTTCCTGTGGAACTTGGTCTGGGTGATCCTGCTCTGGCAGCGGGATTGGATTAGATGATCTTTCGAGGTCCCTTCCAATCCCTAATGTTCTGTGATTCTGTGTGAATCTCTTGAGATTACTAGCAAGTCACATATTTTAGTGCCATGTATTTTTAGCTGTTCATCTTCACGTTCCCTAAATATTCCCATAACTGGAGAAAAAAAATTCTTTGTGCTTCCCTCCAGGCAATTGTTTTTTAGTTGTAGAATCATAGGGCTGTGTGGGTAGGCAGGGACTCACCTAATCCAATCCCTTTGCCATGGGTGCCTAAAGAGAATTTCACAAGATAAAAAGTGAATACCCTTCTAAATACTGAAAAGTAGCTGTATGCTGCAAAACCTAATGCTTTAAAATGTATTTTCTTATTTGAAGTGTGCAGGATTTTATTCTAAATGACAGGAAAAGACGGAAAAAAGCTCAATAGCGGTTTGCTGTTAATTCTATCCACATTTAGTGTTTTGAACTCTTAGTTTTAGACCTCTGTCTGGAACTGGTGAAAATATGTGAGAGCAGAAACACCTCAAAACAGCAAAAGAGCTTGTTTGGCTTCTGTTAACCTTGTTGTTTCCATTGTGGCTTGGGATGGAAATACTCATGTAAGGAAGAGGAAATAGAAGGATTACTTAGGGTATTTAGCAGGAGCCAACAGAAGCTGGCCTGGCTAATGATTAATGTCATGCTGGGCCAGCCTTGCCTAGAGATACTTAAAACTGAGATGCCACTCAGCATGGCACAACATGACCCCAGTTTAATTACATTGTGGGAGTTCTGACTGTAGGAGACAGCCTTCTTGTTTCCAGGTACAGATGCTAGAAGATTAGTGATGCTGCACAAGCTCACTCCATGTATGGAGGACCAACATTCCAGGCCTCATTTGCTATATGTCTTTCTACCTTTCCTTCACTGAGGATCTTGAGCTGCTTCTGCACTGCGTCCACATGCCTAGTCTGCTGTGAAAAACATGGGTGGATGAGGGTTCCTTTGAGAGTTAAAGATCCCAGCTTTTAGAAGAGCTGGCAGGTTTTCCTGCATCTGGAGCTGTGCATAATGAATTCTCAGGGTCTGTATAGTCAGACCTACTCAAAAATGAACATAAAGTTAATGCAGTTTGGCCTTGGGGAATCAAATGACTGCGGAATATGACACAGTCATGGCAGCTTCACATTCTGTTATCTACTTCTTAAAAGCTCTAATTCCCAGTCTAGGATCAGTCACAATTCGTCTTGACTGACTTAGCAGATGGGAGTCTATTAGGTCTTTTGCAGTGAAAGGCTACTGAGAATAATGTTAGGTTGATATTAAAAGTCTTTTGAAGAAACTGAAGTTAGATGTCTTCCTGTCTTCCCCCCCCCCAAACTTATCTGCTTGTTGGAAAAGAGACTGGTGTAATTAGTGCAAAGTCCTGCAGCCATGGATTTCTAATATAATTCTGTTCAAAAATACTATTATCTCAGTCACACTTGTATTGAGTAACTTGATAAATATAGCAGTTCTAATAATATGTCTGAGCAGAAATTGCTTTACATTGCTGTACCAAATTGAGCCCAGTAAAGCTCCTATAGGTTACAAAACCAGGGCTCAAAAGACCACTTGGCTGTAGATAAATTTGCAGCAGTACATGTTGGTTGCCAAAAGAAGCCAATGAACCTCCCCAGCCCCCAAGGATCTCTCAGCATGTTAAAGGAAAATCTGTCAGAACTTATTTTGCTCCAACTAGAATGTTATTCAGCTGGTGAATCAGATACATATGTAAAGCAGTTCTTTAAACACAGCCAGGCATATTATACAAGGTATTTCACTTTATCACACTGCGTTTGCTGTTGTGTACAGTTTCCCATTTTTAATACTAATTTAATAATGGTCTCCCTCCATGGGAAGCAAGTAGTGAAGGTATCTTTGCGAACAGGTGAAACCATGTAAGAGTTCAGGTTCCATAAATCTTCGCAGCTGGCTGGGATTAGGTGCAAGCAATTCAGGAGAAAGCTAAGGACTCCATAATGATACTGATTAGACCCAGAAGCTCTTTTTCTAGGAACAGAAGAAAATTGTTGCCGTGCGCAAGTGTTTTCTGGAGATCCATTTACTTTTTATCTCAACATTGGGCTGGGGCAGGGAAACCTAAGGAAAAGAAAGCCAAACTATGAGTGCAAGCAAAACGTTTTTATTTGGAGCTCTGTGTAGCTTCACCACATAAGCACTGATCTGACTATGCTGATGGAGCGTTAGGGGTACCCTGCACAACACAAGTCAGCATTTACTTGTCTCAACAAGAGTTGGACTCGATGGTCTTCTCCCACCTAAACAGTTCTATGATTCAACAAGATAAAATTACTGAATCCTGAGCCTGAGAGCAGTAAAAAAAGGGCCGACCCACCACGTTCTCAGGAAGCACTTTTCTCCCCCCAGTCAGAACATAAAAATGTACTTGGCACAATGCAGAAGTTTGATTTAACTCCCCAGTATTAAGCAGGGTGCTGAGATAAGAGTCTGTAGAAGGGAGGCTTAACGTTTAGCATTCAACCTGCAATTCAGAGCCTGAGAATAATAAACTCTGCCTTTTTGTTTTAAAGTTATCACTACTTGGTTTCCTAAAAAGTGGCACCTGACTGAGAAGGTGGCAAAGGCTATAGAATCCCAGAATCTCTTTGGTTGGAAGAGTCCTTTAAGATCATCCAGTTCAACCTTCAACCCAGTCCTGTCAACTGCAGTTACAACTAGAACTGTAATTGTTGTCCAGTTGTTGAGAGGAGTTACTTTATTTGCTATTACTTACATTGTAAATGGTTCCATTCTAAATATTTTCAGTCTACCACTGTTTATGTGAAATTCTTCCTTTGCACGCCCACCCATGCTGCCATCTGGAGAACTACTGTCACTAATGCAACTCAGCTGAAAACCATTTGGTTAGAGCCCTAGGAGCCTCTGAGCTGGTTGTTCCCTTATAGCTGGTACAGCTGCATGCAGCACCTATCTCTGCCTCTTTCCAGACTTGTGCCCTGCCTGGTCACTGGCTTTCCTCCTCCCAGGTAAGAGACGCAACCTCTGGAATCGATGAGGGTGTTGCTGCAGTGACACCACTTAAGGCAGTTTCAGTGCCTGGATACTAAAAGAAGATTCTTAGTTGTGGGTGGAAAAAACTCCATTATGCTGTCTGGCTAGAAAAAGGGTTGTCTTCTCTTCATACTTCAGGAAAATGAATTATGAGCTTCAAACTGTGCTTGTGATTTGTGCTTCTCTGTCTTCAGCTATAATATAGTGACTGGTGTGCAGTAAATCGTATAACTGCACATGGAGAACATTTCCAGTGACTAGCAGAGTCCTCTGCAGATTCGAATGGTTTTCTCCAAGAGACACCAATTTGTCCTCAACAAGAAATAAATGTTCTTTCAGAAATGGCAATGCAAATAATTTAATAATAAATTATTTTAGACACACTTATATTGTGTGATCTGGTCATAGAAGCAATTTATGGATAAGGTCTGGTGAGACTGATGTTTTTTCTAACAGTGAGAAGGTGCAAGCAATCACTGAGAAAATTTTGCATTACACTGTTTGGTTTTTTTTGTTTTAAGCTTCACCTCAGGTCTATTATTTACTTCAAAGCTGTGTATCAAGGAAAAATTCTGCAAGGTGTGCTAAAAAGAGCTTCACATGCTGGGATCCTTTAATGTCTCCTCCTGTGACTAACATGCATCTCTGCTTTGTATCTCGTAATCTAGAATCCCTAGTTCACGGAGAGCTTAGGTTTGCCACATGATGCCACTGCACCAATCCATAGATGCATCAGATTCCTCAAATCAAACTAAGGTTTGATGTTTTGCTTGTTGTATCGGGAATTCTGCAGGGATATCTATGAAGTTTTAAGTTACAGTGACAGGATAGTTTTGATAAACTCAGTGCCTCATATTAGGATCTATATGGCTCCTCTAATCCTCTAGCTCCATGCTAGTTTTATTGCTGTGTATGTGCACGAGACTTGTGGAACCTGGTAAAAACAAAATGATCTTGTGGTTGGCTGACATGCCTCTGTTAATTGCAGATAACATGCAGTTGCATGTTCGGGTGCATTTCAGAAGCCTGTCTGAGCTTGCTTCACCCCAATTAAGGAACTGCACAAGTCAAGCATACAATAAAATATATAGAACCTATATACGGAAATCACATTATTTCCTCCCAGCAGATCACAGCGGTCAAACCTGTCTAAAACTAGCTGTTTTCTTTATATGAACTGTAATAAAAATTAGTCAAAATAATCTGATTTATTTAGCTTTTAAGCAAAAAAATTGTAATTGAATGTAGCACAGGTATTGAGTGAGAAAAATTAATGAGTTTTTATGGTAAATGTGATGCATAGATTATGCAGAGGGTCTAGATAAACAGGAGCATTGGGCTGTAATTAATGAGATAAAAACTTTTGGTTAGCCATGAATTGGTCAGACAGTTGGACTAGGTCCCTTCAAGTCTGTCTTAAATACAATACTTCAGTATTTCTAGCATCCAGTGAGATGGTATTTTTACTAACAGGGCATTATCATTTTGTGTCTTGTAGGACTCCCGAGCAAGTGGAATTATTTTCTTTTAGTACACATTAAAAGAAATGCCTCAGCTGAAAAGGGAAAAGAGCTTCTGTTTAGTGCACAGCAATCAAAGCATGACTTCATGCTGGCAAGAGAAAGAAACTGAAAACTAATTTCAAGGTTCAGGATGAACTCTCTGTCAAACTGACAGAAGAGATCCTACACTAGAATGCATTTAGCATAAATGTAGAGCTCTGCACCCTTCAGCATGGAAGTTATTGCTTTGATTTAATAGTTGCTTAATACGAGTGTTTTAAAAATTACCTGTCTGTGAATCTGGCTTAAGTCATAGAATGATAGAATCATTAGGGATTGGAAGGGACCTCGAAAGATCATCTAGTCCAATCCCCCTGCCACAGCAGG
>JAOXOE010031229.1:0-12161 GCA_028565055.1 Phoeniculus purpureus
CTGAGAGGGTGGTTAGGTACTGGAATAGATTGCCCAGGGAGGTGGTGGTGTCACCATCCCTGGAGGTGTTTAAGGAAAGAGTGGACGTGGCGCTTAGGGACATGGTCTAGCAGTTAGATAATAGGATAAAGGTTGGACTTGATGACCCTGGAGGTCCTTTCCAGCCATGATTATGTGATTCTGAGCTCCACTCACGCAGTTTACCAAGAAGAAAGGTATTTCTTCAAAAATCAGGGAGAGGACATTTCAAGAGGCACATGGAACAACCTTGAATCCTGAGTAGTTCTGGAGGAGTTCAAGACACAGCAAAAATAGAAATTATCCCAAAAAGATATAAAAGACAATGAAATAGAAACAGAAATAGTGATAGCAATCCTGAATCTCGCTTAGTGAGAGAAAAGGAAAAAGGTACATGCAGTATACTAGAATTCCATATGGCAGAGTGTGCGGTACATGGAGCAAACAGTGGTTTGTATCTCTGATAGACATACTATGGAATCTGCATGGTGCAGGAATTTTAAGTATTAAAAAAAAAAAACCAACAACTTTTACGTATTACTGAACCTTTGGAGATTTTTTGACATGAGGTCCTACTGAACTGAGAGTTCAGGTGAATTTAGAAAACTTTTAAGTATGCAGAACGTGAACTTTCTGCACAGCTGCTCAGCAAAGGGTACTTTCCATAAAGACATAAACCCTAACTGGTGGTGTTTTAAAGAGAAGTTATTTGGCATCTATTTATTTTGCAGTTGCTAGATTTTTCTCCTGAATTATTTCAGTGTATCATTAGAAATACTGTAAAAGACAGAAATTCCATTACAGACAATCGTGTAAGAGCTTACTTCCTATACTGAGAGCTCTAGGATTTATTTTATTACATGCAAATTACCCTCCATAAAGGTGCTTCAGTGTCACAAAACTATTTTCTCAGAAATGAAAGAGAACATATTCTTTCCTAAAAGTGAAATTTACCTGATCAGTGCATTGAGTGGAACTTTTTTCCATGGGATACCCTGCTTGAGCAAATCATTAGCAAAAGACTGAATTGAAAATAAGGACTGTAAAATGGCATTCATATAGCAGGTGTTTCCCAAGTTGGAAAATCTGAAAAGAAAGAGAAAGGAAAAAGAAGATTGAACGTAGCATGTATGTCAATGTGTAGACAAGCCAGTGTTAAACATAGCACTACTCACATGCAGGACATCAACCCCAGCCACTCCCCACACAGTTTCTTATTGGAGTTCTTCTGCCCTTCAGACTAAATGGAAAACTCATAGGAGACAGTATTTATCAAGAAAGCACCTGTGAGTTTCTGCAACATTTAAAAGGATGTATATATACACAATATACAGAAAATTTATATCCCTAAAATTCTTCTAAAATGAATTTTAAAATACTGTGTTTTCTAAACTAAGAAAAGTGTTCCCTGTGTCTGTGTTCATTAACTGATGATTGTTTCTCCATTAAATAATAACAACAAGAATGTGCACCTTCTGACAATCAAAGTGTGCATGCTCATAAAGAAAATTAAATTTACCCTTGTAACTGTTGTTGAGGGTGGGTGGAAAGGGGCACTCGGGGTTTGTTCCACCCTGTGTAATCTTGATTAGACCTCATTTTTTTAACAGAAAGAGGGGCAGGCTGAGAAAGAAATCCGAGGCTTCTTTTGGCTGAGGGAGTCTGGCTGGACACACTAGACCTAAAAACATAAAAGGATAAGAAGTTTAAGATTTCTAACGCTCTTCCTTAAATAGCTATAGTCCTTGACACTGGAATTGTATCACTACAGAGGGCAAGGATCAGTAAAGCCACACTACATAACTGGCATGCATCTCACAAAGAGGCACCAGAGTGAGAACTTCTTTCCAGAGCACTTAAACACTTTGGTTAAATTTCCTTCTATCCACAGGTGTGCCTGGGGTGTAACCAGGTCATTTGTCTTTAAGCTACATAACAATTTCAGACACTGAAATGACAATGACAGGAAGAACAATTGTGAAGCATGACATCACCACTCCTAAAATATCCTTAAAAATCATAGCTGGGACAGTCTTCACTTTCAGCCTCTTGTAACAGAAACACTCTGGACCTCAGTCCTCATGTGTAAAGCCTGGACAATGCTTCCCTTCTTCTTGGATCTTATACCCTATCTATGGCAGAGGCCAACAGTTTGATTGCAGAGAAGAATTACAACCTCAGCAGGATTCAGTATTACCAAAATCTATAATTTCATACAACTTAACTACTAGGGAAAAATTCAGTCTAAAGTTCCAGAGCTTATATAGAATTTAACCATCCAGAGTTAAGATATCATCTGGATCAGTCATTCACAATGACTCTGATAAACTTGAGTGACTTTAAGTCTACCAATTGCAAGCACTAAATGAAGTATGTAGATGTAACTAAAGCTACTGTAGCCACACTGAATACCTAGACTGCACTTCTGTGGAAATATACACGTTTTATTCATATAAACTCTATATCACACAAAAAACACACCACACAGGAAACTGAAGATCTTAATTCCTGAGAAATAACTGTAATTTACAGTTCATGCAAGTGAATCAGTCCTACCTGTCCAGGGTGGAACTGCTAGTGGAGTACTCTTTAGATGAGGAACGACTACCATAAAAGGATGATGACTGCAGTGGTAAAATACCTTGAAAAACCAAAAAAGAGGTAGGCAATTTTGTTTCTTTGTTTCAAGTGGTTTATTTATACAACTTATTTTCAAGAATTTAGTCAAAAGCTTTAAAAAAAGGCCAAATACTACATTCCAGAATTGGCTAGTAAAGTACTAAGACACAGTTATCAGAGAATGGTTTGGGTCGGAAAATGTAGAGTAGATCTCAAAGATCATCTAGTTCCAGTCCCTGTGCCATGGGCAGGGACATCTCTTACTAAACTTGGCTACTCAAAGCCTTATCCAACCCGGCCTTCAACACTTCCAGTGATGAAGCAAACAGAAATTTCAATAATAATTTTCAATACAGAGCTCTCAAAGGTATTCAAGGTATACATGCCAAAGTGAAAACAGTTTATCTTCCCACTCCACATTCCACAGCAAATTACTATATGCTTGAGACAAAACACGATAATTTCATTCAATCATCATTTCATGATGCTGATATGCTGTCAGATCACAAGGCTCTGATGCCTCAGTTGGTGTCACATAAAGAAACATGCTCTCAAGTGAAAAATAAAAACCCAATTTTGACGAATCACTGTGTAGTTTATTTGGATAATGAACAAACACGTGCTCTTCAGAAGGCACAGTTACTCAGAAGAGGCTTAGCTGAAAAATAAAAATCACTGAACAGAATTAGTTCAGTTCTAATTCAGACCAGGACAACTTATCACAAACCAGTATCCCACAGAAGTTCGGTACAAACTGAGCAAAAGTCCTGATCTCAACAAGTTTCCCTTTTAATTTATGGGGAATAGATAAAAGGAAGTAAAAGCAAACAGTACACATGTTCAGCACAACCCCCCAACCCATAATTCATGTGGGAATTAATAGCAAAAAAGACCTTTAAAAGTAAACAAGCAAGCAAGCAAAAAGGAAATCCTTAGGTGTTTATAGGAATCCTCTCCCCAGGGGAAAGGCAGCTTAGAGCAAAGTTTGAAGCTGCTGGTTGAATTTTCAAACAAGTTGGCAAATGAGCTGGCATCAGTATAAAGGTCAGGGTCAGGGCTAGACAAGGACAAGTTTTGAAAATGAAGGCAAGTTGTTGAGATCTCATGCACAGCTTTGGAGGAAGCAAAAAAGTCAGGGGCAGAGAGAAAGCAGATTAGGAAAACCACCTGTGCAGCAACTCTCTAATATCAAATGGGTGAAAACACACTGTCAAACCCAAGTATTGTTTGGTTTTACTTGCCCTTTTTTACCTGATGTCCTATTTTCCTCTGCCTGCTTCAGATTCAACTGTTTCTCTCTACTGCTGTTCAAGTACTTCCATGCTGGATCACTCAAAGCTTTATTATTCCTATAGATTAAAAAGAGTTAAGTCAGTGCTGTTACAGAAAATACAGGATATTCCTATTTGATATTTACAATTTGTTTTTTGAGCATTTCTTTCCTATCACCTTTAACACTTGACTATGAATGGTTAACCTTCACTTGCAGATGAATACAACCAATTCACTTCAACAAGTCTTCTTACTCATGATTAAATGTGATTTCAAACACATGGAGCTTACTCCCCAAATGGCAATTACAAATTTTGTCTTGAAAAGGGTCAAACTAAGTTCAATAAAGAAGGTACCTATCGCTACATACATACAGTATGAATGACTGAACTGACTGACTAAACTGATGAACACAAAATTTGCATGAGCCTGTGTTTGCAAATCAACTGCCGGCGCACGTTGTTATCTCCCTCACTGATCATGAGCACAAACCCCATTTCAAGTACCCAGTGTGTTCAGAAGTTGAATAGCCTGTGCTATGCTGCTGAAAGAGGACATAGCCAAATATACATGTGGTGGATGAGGAACAGTGTAACCAGCAGGAGTAGGGAGGTGATCATGTCCTCATACTCTGCACTCATGAGACTGTATCTTCAGTACTGTGTCCAGATTTGGGTGCCACAGTAAAAGGGCACTGAGGTGCTGGAGTGGGTCCAGAGAAAGGCAACAATGCTGGTGAGAAAACACGTCCTATGAAGGGTGGCTGAGGGAACTGGGGTTATTTAGTCTAGAGAAGAGGAGGCTAAGAAGAGACCTTATTGCTCTCTACAACTACCTAAAAGGACGTTGTAGTGAGGCTGGTGCTGGTCTCTTCTTCTAAATTAGTAATGATAGGATGAGGGGAAATGGCCTCAAGTTTCATCAGGGAAGGTTTAGATAGGATGTTAGGAAGAAACTCTTTACTGAGAGAGTAGTTGGGCACTGAAACAGGTTGCCCAGGGAGCTGGTCGAGTCACCATCCCTGGAGGTGTTTAAAAAAATTAGTAGAACACGGCACTTGAGGCCATGCTCCAGGGGTTAGGGAGATGTTGGGATGAGGGCTGGACTTGATGATTCTGGAGGTCCCTTCCAACCATGACGATTCTGTGATTGTGAAAAATGAACCTTTACAAATGAGTGAAGAGTTTAAAATCAGAAAATAGAAACAGCAATTACTTACGTTGAAGAATCATTCTCTTTGGGATAGTCTTCGCTCATTTCTGAACCAGGAGGTTGTGCTCTTTTCCTCTTTTCACTGGTGACAGAAAATGTTTGAAGTAGTCATTCTTTCAGAAATGCCAGTTAATGATCCTCTTCCTAACAAATAGAACTCTTCAGTGTTTTCTGTGTATTTTGCTTCTATCTTCCACAATCTCTACTTTTATAACATAGCATAAAGAGAAGAATTCTGTTTGCCCAACTCTTAAGTTGTTCATAAATGCTCTAGTGCCAGCACCAGCCAGAGGCAAAAAAAGCATGCGTTACTAACATCCTGTTAAAAGTAACAGCAAAACCAGAAGAAGAAACACATTCCCTTCTTACTTCTAGGTGTTCTGAGTTCCATGTGCAGCTCTATAATGATACAGTAAATAAGAGGATAAGACTCTCACCGACTCTCCAGCAAGCCTGTTCGGTGAGGGACTGATGAAGCTGGAGATGCTGAAATGTTCACCCTGTTGCTAGGCGTTCCATTTCCTGCAGAGTTCTTAGCAGATGCTCTCACTGGGGTACCCAGCACCTTGCGAAACTGATTTTCCTCCTTACTTTCCACAGTCACTCTCTTGGGAGGAGTCTGAAAAACCCAAGTAGATGGTCAAGGAGTCAACTGAAAACAGTGAGACACATGACCAATTCAGCATTTACACCACCTCTTCACTCTTTAGAGTGTGGTATCCAAAAGCCAAAAAATGCTCATTGGAATAGCCTGAGAAAGTTTGACACTTATTAGACATAAAGTCATAGACATGAAACTCTACTGCAGTAACTAATTTCCCTTTTCCTTCTGCAATGCTAGGTCAGTTGAAATAATTTTTTAAGGTCTTCTTTATGTGCTTTGACATTAAAAAACCTACGATACAATTTCAAATTACCACCAGATCAAGCCCGGGTAGTATAAAAAAAAAAAATAAAGAGACCATATGAAAAGCCACACAACTAGAACTGTGTCCTGACAGCCTTGGACCAAGCAAGCACCACATGTAATGTGGTAACAGTTGGTTGACTAAGGAATGTTGGTCGATTTTAGGCATGAAAAATAACCATGTCTTATCTTACCACTGCATATGTAGCTTTACAGGTTTCACTGTGAGATTGCCTGTAAGCAACAGGTAAGATCTGGTTTGGGACAATGTCAAAAATATTCTCCCTCAGGGCAGTAATGTAAGTATATTCAGAGATAAAGTACACGAAATCTGGTAGGTGCACCATGAAAACTGTGCTATTCACAGATAAAAGGAAAAACAACAGTATTTTGCAGGAAAAAGCACTTACATGAATGTCTGCAAAATGGACACAAAAATCTGAGCGGATTGCCACAAATTCAGTAACTATGCTAACACAAAAATGGCTCAGCAGCTTTTCAATACATGCATTTGTCTGAAGTGTGCTAAACTCATTAATACCTATGTTGACTATAATATGTTCAGCTGCTGCATAAGGTATTCACAGTATAAACAGTGGAACATTCAGAACTACGTGAGACACAAGTCTTAATCATACACCTTCCCTCCATTTTTGTTTCTTCTCTGCCTGCCTGATATCTCAGCATAAAAAACATTCTCTCATCCACAGCCACTCTTTCTATTCATACAGAATACATGGCTCACAGAATACATGGCTCCTCACAGGCAAGACACTGTTGACAAAACCATCTATTCCAAGCCCTGTAGATTACAAATACTTTGGATGCAAAATAAGTATTTACAGTGTTATTACAACATACAGTAAAAGAAGAGGAGGAAATGAATGAAATAGAAGTAAAGGAGAGGGAAAATTGAAACAATTAAACAAACCTGGTTCTCTATGTAAGAGAACTGCCGGTTAGCTTCCTTCTGTGTGGTCCTGCTGCCCAGCACTCCTCCAAAGCTGCCAGATCCCTGAGATGGTTTCCCAGCTGATAGGAAAAGTATACAGCATTTTATTTGATTCGTCATTTAACTGATTGGCATTCTTATTTGTAAGACATTATTTAGCTGGAGTTGACTTTGGAAGAAACACAATAAATGTCTTGCCAAAAGACAGTACAATATTCTGAGAGACAGTCATAAGGACACTGTAACGACTATCCCTTATATTGGCCATTTACTCAGTTGGCAGTAAAGTTCATATCCTTAAAAAGAACAAAATAAAATAAGAGGCAAAATTAAAAGGAAAGAGATTATGAATGTGAGATAAAGGCAAGAGTTTTTCAAATACCAACATTACTAAATAATTCCTACACACTTAATCTGCTTATTGTTCAGTATGACAGAGCTACGCAAGGGAGATACATAACAAAAACCGGGGTTCAGAATGACAAGGAAGCATTTACAAAAATGCAAAGGAAGTTGGTAATACAGGAAAGACAACGGCTAAAGCTGAAAAAAAGGAACCACAGCACCAACCCATCTCTACGCTGTTATTAACACAATTTACATCAATTGCCCTTACCAGTATGGAGTTTGTCTTGATGAATTGCATCCAAATACATCCGCATTTCATTGGCATCTTTAAATGGTACCTTATCAATTGTCAGGAAGCTGGTATCCTTTAGTGTTAACATCAGGCAGCACAGTTTTCTACCATTTGGTCGTAAGGTTACAGTTTTAATGTTATGGCTTAGCTGAAAGCAAGAAAGTGACTATAAACAAGTAAGTCTTTAAAAGGCCAAAATACTTACAAATTCAAACAAAACATTTCAAATTGATCAGGGTCAGAGGCATGCATACCAATATACCTCTTGCTCCATTTCAAACAAACATGAACATGCACAAAGCTAATGCAATAGGTGATTCTGGAAGCTGACAAAACTGAAAGAGCAGTATCACTACAGCTCAGAGGTCCCCACAGCCCTTTCCGAAAATTGCTTTGCTACTGAGTGTGACATTTTTTAACATGAAGAACAAAGACCTTCATACAGTCCCATTCAGCTGTCTACAACTTCCACACCAAGGTTGAAATATAACTCAACAAGGGAGAAGTTTAAAATGTTACACACAAACTCCTCACTTTATAACTTGCTCCCAGGGATGACTGATTTGATATAGCTTAAAAAAAACTTGCCAAGGGACTAAGTCAATAAGAAACATGCTTAGTCTATATGCAACCTTTCAACAACTACATAGCATCAAAATTTCAGGGTTATGGTCAAGCACAAGAATAATTTAAATAAGACTTTGTGGTCCCAAATAATGCCACTGCTGCTTTTTCAATACCACTTTGCTCATTAATTAACATGAAGTAACTATAAGAACAGACTGTCCGGTAAAAGCTCTACTATTCATGCAGGTTGAAGTTAACTCCTAAGGCAAAATACCATCTCACAGCTGCAGACTGCATGGCAGTCTGACAATACATACCTAACCATCATCTCCTTTTCAATTCCCTTCTCCTTTTTTTGCTAAATCATTCATTTTGCTGCCTTCACTTAAGTCTTTCCTAAGACCAAGCAATGAGCTCAACAGCAGGACATCAATACACATGCAAGACTGGAAACCATGGCTAAGGTCATTGGGCACTACATGAGACAGAATAAAACACTGACCATCAGACTGAACTCTTCTAATTTGGCCTGAGTGGCATACTGCCACGCCACTTATCTAAATAATGATGATTAATTAACAGACATGGACGCTACTTACACTCTAATGTAAAAGTTTCACTATACTTTGTTCTAGAACCTGTCTTGCATCCTTCAAATTAAGTTTAAAAAAATAAATTATTCCTGATTTTCATTTACACCTGATCAGGCTATAAAAGACTAAGACAGTAAAAGGCACTCCATGTTAATCAGTGAGATTTCTGTTCTTTCCATGCAGATCTCCAGCTTCTTGAAAAGCCAAGCTAGAACGTAAGAGCTGTTTATTAGGAAGGCTGGAAAACTACCTCAATCTGAAACAAGGTTTAATTTGCTGGGACTTCTGAAATACTTTGTGACCAGTTCTTGTGTTTTGGGTTTTTTGATGGTAAGGTGGTTTCTTTTTAAAAAATATAAAATAAAAATTATTTTAAATGTCTTCAAACACTTCACACTTCTCATTCTCTCTTAAAACATTCAGCCCAGGGCAAAGGATTAGAGCTACTTCACTATCTCAGTGTAAAAACTTATTTCAACACAAAGTGCTACCATGAGAGGGCTCCATCCACACTCCATGTGCACCTGTTATGACCCAGTGTGACAAGGTCTTTGGAGGTAAGGGCAAATGAAATATTTCTATTAATACATATCTAACATCTTGGACAACTTGATCAAGGCTCTGAAATATCAGTAAAACTATCACCTGAAACAATAAATTTGATGATGTGCCAGTCATTGTAAAAAGAAATATAAACTTTGATCCACTCAACTGTTCCGTGACAGAGAAGTAAGAAAAGATGGAGAAACTACACACAGTTCTCCCAAAGCAACACGATAGAAAAAAAGAGACTGCTACTTCTAAAGCAAAAGTATCAGGAATCTGTCAGATGTGAAGTGGCATGTTGAAAAACTGTGACAGACTGGGGCCAGCTCACGCAAACAACACTTAAGCACAAGCACGCAGCACAAAGGGCAGGCAGCTATCCCTGCCTACTGCTTGTACCCACCAACACTATGGTGCTGTGTTGCTTCAAGATGAACCAGAAAGCAGATCTCACTAATAACCACCACCCAAGCACTGGTCTGAAGATGTAGCACTTCCTTCTTCTCCTTTGCTATAGTCCTAGCTGTATGGTGATGAACCAACCCCTCCAACCAGATCTTGTGTTTGGTCCTTTCCATGAATTATTTAACAGGAAAATCCTCACACTGACTTCAGAGCCTGACAAATGCCAGAGCCAGCAGATGTGGGAGTCTGGGAGAACAATTTGCCCCTTTAGGTCATGGTTAACTGTACTACAGGCTCATCCTTACCATGGAACCAACTTTCTAGCCACTATACCATGTTAACAGTCATCCAGGCAGAAAGGAACACGTGAGTGTAAGTACCTGGAGATGAAGCAACCACTCTCCTCAGAAACAACATGATCCAATGCTGGATTAAATCAAATGTGCAGTCACAGCATCACATGTGAGAAGGCAGACAATTCTGTTCTACAGTAACAGAGACAGGAACCATTCATGGCTAATGATTTTCTCACACCTTGATTCCAAGGCAACAGAGGCTGCCAGATTCATTGCTGAAATTTTTCAGCACACTAGGGCAGCAAAACCTGATCTTTCAAAAATCAAATGAACTGTTTTTCCACTGAGTCTGCAAACAGAAATAAATGGTTCAGAGAAACGTCTGGTGACTTGTTGCTGCTGAAAAACAACAGAGACACCAAGAAGCAGAAACCAACATGAAGATCAGTTTAGGCTGTTATAAAGTTGCTGTAACACAGGACTTTTTCCCCTCCTGCTATTATTTTATCTACTATAGCTTTTATCTACTTTTATCTATTATATATTTTCCTATCAGATAGAAATTTCTTACAGAAAAGAACTCCTTCACATTTTGTACACAAAAATTATAAGACTGTGCTGAAAACAACTACAGAATGAAAAAAAAAGGCAATATAAGCTGAATATTGCAAAAGAATCTGTAATAGTGGTCTGCATCAGCCTCCCAGTGGGGAAATACTGCCTGACACACTGAAAAACTAAAACTGCAACAACTGCTGTTCAGAGACTTGTATAAACAAGCAGAAGGCTGTAAGCACGTTAACATCATTACTCTTCAGATGAGAAAACTGCTAGTACAAAGAGTGCAGGATCTTCAACTTCAGATTCTGAGAACATTGCAGTAACAGAAAAGGTTATGCTTTGCAAAAACCTAAACTCAGAAGTATGATATTCTGCACTTTGGTAGCTTTTCTCTGCTTTTTGGTTCTTCCCATTCAGTGACATCTCAATGTCGACCTTGGCAGATCCTCTGACAATACAGGTGAATAATTTACAAGAGAGTTTATACAAAGGGATTAGTGTTCAGGAAACAAAAAACAGTGACAGAGGGGAAGTTTATGTGACACTTAATAGCCTTGAGGAGGACAGCTGTTCACATAAAAAACCAGCACAATCCACACACGGCTCAACCAAAAGCGTTAATATTTGGTGTACCTGAAATGTCTTTGGAATTCCTCCAACATTGTAGTGAACCACAAGACTCACTTTATTGTCCTTCTCCACAATTTCAAAGCTCCCTTCTTTCCATTTTGTAGTTCCAGTCTGTATGCTGCGCATCCGGACAGGTCCATGCACCTTTAATGGAGCCATGCTTTCTCATGGAACAGAAGCTAATGAGAGGAAACTCACTCCACCTCAAAATCCTGTTAAAAAGGAGACATCTGTAACTAGGCAGGGCCAATAATCTCCATAGAACTACTGAGGTGCAGCTTAAAGTTTCTGCAGAAGTTCAGCCAAGCGGGTTTGCTGCTATGTTCACACACACAGCGATAGAGATTCGGACACAAGAGACAGATGCGGAAGAAGACTAAAACCTCTCCGGGCAGGCAGCGCTCCGGTCCTCACTGCCCAGAGGCAAGCGGACCCATCCCGACACGAAACTTCTCACAAATCCGTGAAGCAGCACTAGCGGCTTGAAGGAAGGGAGAACGAGCTCCTGAGGGGAGCCGGCGGGAACCGAAATTTCGAGAGATTCTCGGAGGGAAAACGAGCTCGTTCCTGACGGGATTCTCGGGAACGCCGCTGCCACCCCAGCAGCGCCCCAGGAAAGCCGCCGGCCCGGCGGGACCAGGGGCAGCCCCGGCCCCGCCACGTGCTATCGCTCAGGTTTCCAAATTGGTTTAATTAAAAATCCCAAGTGATGAATGAAGCGGCCCCTATGCGGGAGGCGCCGCCGGGGAGAGACCATCCCATCACGACAGCCCGCGCTCACACGGCCCGGAGCTCAGCTGCCCCAGGCTGGGCCCGCCGCGCCGCTCCATGGCCGCCCGGGCGGGCACCGCGAGGAGGGGAGAGGGGCTCGAGCCCCGGTACCTGTGTCCTGGCACGTCCTCGGCGCGTCTGGGCGAGCTGAGGCCCGGGAGGGGGCGGGGGG
>JAOXOE010031230.1:0-12160 GCA_028565055.1 Phoeniculus purpureus
ATACTGTCCTGACCACGGGACTTTGGGAAAGGTCACTTCACCTGGGACAGTTCCGGGGAAGAGAAGCCTCTTAAAGCCACAGAACGTTTTCTTTTCTTCGTGAAAGCACAAACCTGTAAATCTGAAAATTCTGGTAATTTTCAAACCACTATATCTCCTGAGCATTTTGAGAGAACCCAGAGAATTAGTCAATGTTTCCTTCATCTCTTTCTAATCTTTAGCTGGTTTGAAGAGACTTTTCTCTCCTTGCCTGTACCAGGGTAGAAGATCAGCATCTACAAGCCCCATCTTGTTGGCTCTCCATTGAACTCTCTCAAGCAGAGCTCTGTCCTTCTTGAACTGGGGAGCCCAGAACTGGACACAATATTCCAGATGTGGCCTCACTAGGCGAGAGTAGAGAGGGAGAAGAACCACACTTGATCTGCTGGACACACTCTTCTAGATCCATCCTGGGATTCCATTGGCTTGCTTGGCCACAAGAGCACAACGCTGTTCCATGGAGTATTTGTTGTCCACAAGAACTCCAAGATCTCTCAGACCAGCATCTACAAGCACCATCTTGTTGGCCCTCTCTTGAACTCTCTCAATCAGATCTCTGTCCTTCTTGAATTGGGAACCTGAGAACTGGACACAGTACTCCAGATGTGGCCTCACTAGGGCAGAGTAGAGAAGGAGGACCTGCCTTGATCTGCTGGACGCACTCTTCTTGATCCATCCCAAGATTCCATTTGCCTTCTTGGCCACAAGAGCATGTTGCTGTTCCATGAGTATCTTACTATCCACAAGAATTCCAAGATCCCTCTCGGCGGAGGTGCTCTCCAGTAGATCATTCCCCAACCTGTATTGATGCTGCTCATTACTCCTTCCCAGGTGATGGACTCTGCACTTATTAAACCTTATTAGATTCCTCTTTTCCCAGCCCCCCCGGTAGGAATGTGAAGCTCAAGGTAGTTGATTACTTTTTGAGGATCTACCATTCTTAAATGAATATAAAGCTATTTTTTCCATTGCTCCTAATGAAGAGCCTATGCTGGGGGTGCCTTGGTACTGCTGAGTAAGCCTTTAATGTAAATACCAAAAGAAGAAAGTACTTTTTAAAAGGGTGACATTGAAGAGTGAACACTAAATACTAGTAGTAATATAATAGTCCTGTGCCAGCTTTATGGACGTGAATAAACCTGGCTGCTTAGAAACTGAATGCCATATATCTAAAGTTTTTGAGTGTCCTCTACTCATAAAAATGGGGTTTTTTAATCTGATGATTTATTTTTTCAGCTTTGGAGGCTTCTAAGAGAACTAAGCCCTCCATCCCTGTAAATTCCTCAGATGATTGCTTATTTTGTAGATGAGTGACACAAAATGAAAGCCTTTGCTTATTTATGCAGATGCCACTAGCAAAGGGGCTTCTTTTTCTGCCTCACTCCTAGATACTGAGAAATTTGCTGTCATATGGATGAACAGTCTGGAAATGGCATTTCCTTGGCCTTTGTTATTCTTCTTTCGGGACTGAGGGAGCAGTTCCTGCCACTTCAGCTGAATCATATAATCATAATGCCTGGAAGAGACCTCTAGGACCATCAAGTCCAGCCCTCATCCCAACATCTCCCTAACCCCTACACCATGGCCTCAAGTGCTAGATCCACTCATGTTTTAAACACCTCCAGGGATGGAGGCTCCACCACCTCTCTGGGCAGCCTGTTCCAGTGCCCAACCACTCTCTCAGGAAAGAACTTCTTCCTAAGATCCAATCTAAACCTCCCCTGATGCAACTTGAGGCCATTTCCTCTTGTCCTATCGTTAGTAATTTGGGAGAAGAGACCAGCGCCAGTTGCACTACAACCTCCTTTTATGTAGTTGTAGAGAGCAAGAAGGTCTCCTCTCTAGACTAAATAACTCCAGTTCTCTCCACCACTCTTCACAGGACCTGTTCTCCGTCCCTCTACCCAGCCTTGTTGCCCTTCTCTGGACCCTCAGCACTTCAGTGTCCTTCTGATACTGTAGCACTCAAAACTGGACCCAGTACTCAAGGTGCGGTCTCACTAATGCAGAGTACAGGGGCAAGATCACCTCCCTTCTCCTGCTGGTTACATCATTCCTGTTCCAGACCAGGATGCCATTGGTCTTGGCCACCTCGGCACCCTGCTGGCTCCCATTCAGCTGGCTGTCAACCAGCACCCCTAGATCCTTTCCATCAGGCAGCTCTCCAGCCACTCTTAAGTTCTTAGGTAGGAGGATTGTGTATTTTGGGTTTGTCTAATTTCTTGATGCTTCATAGGGCTTTGCCTTTAAAATGTGATTCCTTGTGGTTTTTTTCTCCTAAGGCCTTTCATCAGTGGTATAAGATCTTCAATTCCTACCTTACCCAGTACCTGAAAAATGTAGAACAGTGCCCTATGTAAAGTTCAGCTTTAAAAGCTTTTGGAAATCTTGTGCTTCAATGTGTTTCAGAAAAGCTGCTTCAAAAGTTCTTGAAACATGTGGAGTCTCTCTTGGTATGTAGACTTGGAGTGGTGTGGTCCTCATAGTCATGTCATGGAGTCATTGAAAGATTTAGGTTGGAAGGGACCTCAAAGATCAGCTAGTTCCAACCCCCTGAACACCTCTCACCAGACCAGGTTACCCAGAGCCCCATCCAACCTGGCCTGGAACACTTCCAGGGATGGAGCAGCCACAACATCCCTGGGCAACCTGTTCCAGTGCCTCAGCATCCTGGTCTGCCACTGGAAATTGAGTGGCTTCTGAGTTCCTAAAACAAATGATGGAGTGTGGTTAGTAGTTATGTCTTACACTGCTGTCCATAAACAGCTTGATGTGCACCTAATCATCAAAACAAGGTTGCAGTCCTGTTCCTTAGTAGAAGAATCGTGGGGTTACTTCCTGGAGGTGCACGGACTTTAGCCTCTCAATGTTGTCTCCAGATACTGCACTGGTTTTCTTCATGATTCATCCTTCCCACTCTTTTTTCTGCCTTCGTGAGCAACCTGTGGAGACAAACGTGCCAAACAGATTGTTAGTTGTTGCGGGTGTTTTTACTGGAGTCCCCCATAAGTCATCTCATGATGGAAAGGTGGTTGTGCACGTTGAAAACCTGACAGATGAGCATGTAGCCGTTGACACGAAAGATCACAAATGTGCCTGTAGTCATTTCATTCATCGCTACAAAAGCAGTTCTCGTTATCTGCTTGGCACGCAGATCTGTGCAGAAGGGCTAAACAGATTTGAGCGTGTCTGCGTGGCAAATGACAGGCTAGATGAAGTGTGGGGGTAAAAACATTGGTTGTTACAAGAGATTGAGCACTTTGATTTTAGGTTGGACATCAGGACGAACTTCTTCATGGAAAGGGTCATCAGGCCTTGGAACAGGCTGCCCAGGGAGGGGGATGAATTGCCATCCCTGGATGTGTCTGAAAGTTGTGGAGGTCTGGAGGGTTTAGCAGTGGGTTTGGGCCATTTGGGCTCATGGTTGGACTCAATGATCTTAAAGGTCTTTTCCAACCAAAATGGCGCAACTTGGTCTAGGTGATCCTGCTGTGGCAAGGGGATTGGACTAGATGATCTTTCGAGGTCTCTTCCAATCCTTAATGTTCTGTGATTCTCTGATTCTAGAAGTTTGGGGACTTCCTCTGATAGGTCTGCGTGGAGACGATGGTTATTGCCTGGAACGTGATGGGAACTTGCTGGTGTTTGAGTGTAAACATCATCAGTCTTGAGCAGTCTGTTTCTTCTCTTATTTGGACTCCTGGAAATCTGCAGTTCTTCACTGAAAAGAAGTGTTAAGCTTCCTACTGCTCTGAGCACTTAGACATAGGCAGTGCTGTTCAGAAGTGATGTATTTAAAAATATAATCAGCCTGGGACAACCGCAGTAGAGTTTTTATCTGTTCATGTCAGGATGCTTGATGCTGACTGCAGTGGTGGCGCTCACTTCGTATTCTGCCTACAAGTGAGAACGGTAAGGAAATCATAGAATCATTAGGGATTGGAAGGGACCTCGAAAGATCATCTAGTCCAATCCCCCAGCCACAGCAGGATCACCCAGACTACGATGCACAGGAACATGTGTTTTAAACAAAATCATAGAGGAGTTTGGCTTGGGAGGGACCTTTAAAGCTCATCCAGTCCAACCCCTCTGCAATGAGCAGGGACATCTTCAGCTAGAGCAGGTTACTCAGAGCCTGATCAAGCCTGACCTGGAGTGTTTCCAGGGATGGGGCATCTACTGCCTCTCTGGGCAGCTTGTTCTTCCTTCTATCTAGTCTAGATGCTTGTATGTCCCACTGCCTACTGAGCTCTCGTGGATCTTTCTTTTTGACCATTGCCTTCAAAGATGAATGAAGAAAGAACCGAAAATTGCACAAAGCTTTGGGGCTTTTTTAATCCTCTCTCCCAGGCATCTGAGTTCAGAATTAATTTAGAAAAAGCAAAAAAGCTTGAAACTAACAAAAATGGCACTAAAAACTCCCTGCTAAACAAAAATACTTCTATTTTAGTGTGGTTAGTGGAAACACTGATCTCGTTGACAGCTTTGTTAAAGGAAAGTGGGCATCCTTTGCCTTTGGGGAAGTAAAGGCTGTAGTCAGACGACTCTTTCTTGATCCAAGGGGAGCCCTACCCTACTGAGAGGTGCTTATGTGGGCAGTTGAGCTGAATTACCCATCACCTTTGTGTGTTAACTTCTTCTCTGGCGCTTCTTGAACTCCAAAAATACAACCTAGAATTGCTCTGTGAGACAGTAAGATCCATCCCATAAGGAGTAATATCCGCTTCTCTCAAAATTACTCCTATATTTCATTTAGGCATGAAGATTTACTACAGTTATTATGGGTTTTGTAGAAGATCTGAGCTTTAAATGAAGATTGTACATGTGTGGAAAAGGACTGGTGTGACACACGTGTTGTGGAAGAGGTGGTCAGAGCTGTGGTTGTGCAAGGAGGGGACCTGGAAAGGGCAGAATCCTTCATCTCTGATAGATGAGACTTAGCATAATGACTTTGGAGATGCTGGAAGATGTGGGAGGAGGCACTCTATTGTCTGCATCCCCATTGCACTCATGTGTTGTAGGGTGGACTGAGATGGACTTTGGATGAACAGGAGCAGTGAAGGTGACACAGAGCACGTAAATGTTTGCATTTGCTCTTGGAAGAGCTCTGTGCTCTGCTTTGGTGCATCACAAAGAAGGTGGTGAAACACTGGAGCAAGTTGCCTGGAGAGGTGGTGGAGGCCCCATCCCTTGGGACATTCAGCCTCAGGCTGGGTGAGGCTCTGAGCAACCTGATCTAGTTGAAGTTGTCCCTGTTCATTGCGGGAGATTGGACTAGAAGACCTTTAAAGGTCCCCTCAACCCAAATTGTTCTATGATTCTATGATCTCAACAATGTACCTTCTAATCCTTGCTCCATAGCTGTGTGGCACTACAGTGTCGGCTTTGGGAACACTCTCTGTTTAGTGGTGAAGCACCAAACAGCCTTCTGATGGGTGATGGACCTTCGTGATGCAGTAATTAAATATTTGAACAGGCAGACCTGTGGGAGACACCACTAGGAGTGGTTTTATAGATGCAAACTTGAAAGGAAAAGAGGACTTAAGGTGAGGTGGCAGAAGTTTTTATGGAGACAGGCAGAGACTGTCCCAGTTGAAATGAAAGTGCAAGAAGAGAGCAACTCACTGACTTGATGAGCTGCTCCAGCACAAGAAGGAAGGAAGCCTGTGGAAGGTCTGACCTATTTCCCAATCGGGATGATTTGAGCAGCAATGAGTATAAAAGGGTATTTTTGCCTCTGTGGTTTTTTTTTTAATGTCTGGTTTTGATTTATGTTTTAATTAATATTTTATGCTCTGTGACCTGTGCTTGCCAGAGCACGCACCTAGCAGTGACTGACTGGGGAGTACAAGGAACCACCGAGCGTTGTAGGAATGATGGGACGACACAGGATTTGATCTTCTGCTCAGCAGGAAAAGGAAGTTACCAACCTCTGACACCAAAATAGTTTATTAAAACAGGAGCAGGGCAGCTCGTATCAGTCTTTGGCGAAGGCTTTAATTGAGAGCAGATGGCAGATTAAATCACTCAAAGCTTAGTGGCTGGTGTGAAACTCTACAACTTCAGAGCTGTGAGCTGTTACCTTTGACACCTTGGGAAGAGTAAATAAGCTTCTGAAAAGCCCAGAAGAATCAACATCATAGGTAGGCTGCCTTATTCGTGATTTCTAATTTTGGTTTTCAGGAAGGGGCACAGAAACAGAAGAAACACTGTACGAAACCAAGAGGACTGGTTCTAGCCAGCAGATTTGGGTTTTAAAAGTAAACCATGTTCAAGAAACTGAACTTATTTCCATTCCCTGGTAACAAGGAGAGGAACTGTAGAATCACAGAATGGTTTAGGTTGCAAAGGACCTCAGAAAGCATCTTGTTCCACTCCCCAGCCCTGCCATGGGCAGGGTCACGGGTAGCTTATCAGCAGTAGACTAAAATGAATAATTTTACCACAAGGTCAAGGGAAGCTTTCAAGACTCTAAGCTAGAAAAATAAGGTCTGCAGATAAGTTGCTGTAAAATGGGTGCAGAAAACTGTGAGTAATACATTGACCAGGATCTTCCAAGGGATGCGGCAGGCGGGGTGATGCAGTGATCTGTTGTAGGTCAGTCACTGGTGGTCTGCTTGATGTGGTGGAGAATAGACTCAATGGGCAAGTACAGTAGAATCATAGAATCATTAGGGATTGGAAGGGACCTCGAAAGGTCATCCAGTCCATTCCGCCTGCCACAGCAGGATCACCTAGACTGAGTCACACAGCAACACATCCAGGTGGGTTTTAAACGTCTCCAGTGAAGGAGACTCCACACTCTCCCTGGGCAGCCTGTTCCAGTGCTCTGTCACCCTCACTGGGAAGAAGTTCCTTCTTATATTCATGTGGAACCTCCAATGTTCCAGCTCACACCCATTGCCCCTTATCCTATTGCTAGATGACACCAAGAAGAGCCTGGCTCCATCCTCCTGACACCCACCCTTCACATATTTATAGACATTAGTGAAGTCACCCCTCAGTCTCTTCTCCAAGCTAAAAAGACCCAGCTCTCTCAACCTTTCCTCATCAGGGAGGTGTTCCACTTCCTTCATCATCCTCATTGCTCTGTGCTGGACTCCCTCCAGCAGCTCTATGTCCTTCTTGAACTGAGGGACCCAGAACTGGACACAAGACTCCAGATGTGGTCTCACCAGTGCAGAGCAGAGTGGGAGAAGAACCTCTCTTGATCTGCTAACCACCCCCTTCTGGTCCGAGATACACTGGGGGTGTTTCCACTCAAAATAGAAAGGGACTGGGAGAGCTAAATGTTTATCCTGTGTTTTTTCATGCTGCTTCATCAGACTGTTTGAAGATTTTGTGGAATAATCCACTGCAAAAAGACTGAGAAGAAAGGACAGCTAGTTGCATTGTTAGTCCATAGAAAGTCCAGAGATATTTGTAAGAGTCAGGTTTGACATTCAGCAGTGGAAAGAAAAAATCTGTGCCTGTTTACACATTCCAGCGTGACAGCTGATTTGTAAGAACGGTGAAGTCGTCCTGCTGTACCCTGTTTTGGAAAGACTTCTGAACTGCTGTGCAAAGCTTTGAGCACTGGATTTGCATTTGAGAGCTTTCCAAGGAGCAGGGAGAAAGGATTCAGGCTGGAACACTCAACCAGCACCAAAAGGCCAAAGAAATTCAGAAGGTTTTTTCTATTCTGGAGAGGCCAGGAAGCCTGATGGGTTTTTTACTTATTTATTTATCTCTCCAGATTTTCTGTGACTTCATTTCAGTCGTTAGCTTGCCAAGAGGAACCACAGTGGTGCAGGTCCTGACATACATTTTTAATACAGAAAAGGTGTGCTGGTGTGGTTTGTTCTCCATCTACATAATCCGTGTGTAGTCACTTCTTTTCCTTCCCACCTCATCTTGCCATTGCTTTGTTAAACACTGCGTAGAAGTGGCTATGGGATCTCTAGTTGAACGTGAAGTAGAGGCTGGGTGTTTAAAAGCATCAGGTTCATTCACAGCATTGGAAGCACCTTGAATCTGGAATCACTTTGAATCTGCAGGTCAAGCAGCCCAAAAGAAGTCAGTTCAGCCTTTCTTCCCTGCCTTTTGAGGAGGCACCTTTACTCTTAGCCATATCAAGTGTTCCTGCACGACTTGGTCTAGGTGATACTGCTGTGTCAGGGGGATTGGACTAGGTGATCTTTTGAGGTCCCTTCCAATCCCTAATGTTCTGTGATTCTGTGAAGTGCCCTCAAGGGACTGATGGCAGAGAGGATGCTTTAGAATGTCCTTGTTTTGTGGTGTCCTTTGCAGTACTTCCGGTGAGTAGCTGGAGTTACTCAGCAGACCACAGGCATTAGAAGGTAGAGCACCTCCTTTTGATGAGGGTCTGGATTCAACAGTGGGTGCTAAGGTCAGGAGTAGTATCCTGCTGTGCTGTCTGCATCTTAAATACTATAAAAATCCAGTAAAGTCCAGTACAAACTGTAGTGGGGTTGGCTGCTGATCTTAGTCAGCAGCTGATGGAAAGGTGGGTCTGGGAATGAGCAGTCCTACTCTTCTGAAGTAGGATAAAGACTGGACGTGGCACTTAGTACCATGGTCTAGGTGATTGTAGTGATGTCAGGTCATGGGCTGGGCTTGATGGTCTTAGAGGTCTTTTCCAGCCTCGGTAGTCCTTTGATTCTGTGAAGTGCCGTATATACACTTAAGCAAATGGCAGATGTCTTTGCAGTGTAGTTGTTTTACCGAGAGTCAGTAATTGAGGAAGTGCCAGAATAATTGGAAAAGATGACAGGAAGGGCTTTTTGAGCTATTTTAGACCATGAGATTCAGGAAGGAGGAATCGAGGAAGCCGCTGGGACTCGCTCACACAGTAACACTGCGAAGTACAGCATTTCAAGATACAGAAATGTGATGGGTGCCTGGCTGGGATTTTTCCCCTTTCAGGGTGGTCCTGATGATGTTGTTAGGGCTGAAGGAGAGGAAAAGGCAATTGATCTTCTTAGACTGAGAAGGAAACACACTGTTCTGAGGATGGCAGGGGCTGATGGTAAAGTCCAGAGGCTGGTGTGGAGTGAGCTTTGTTTCTTCTTCCTTTGCTTTTTCTCTCTGTAAAAATAGGGAGCAGTAATCTCACCGTGGAGAAGTTCAGCAGAGATTCGATTGAGACAGCCTTTGGTTCTTGGGGTTGTTTTTTTTCTTGGAGAATACGTTTAGTAGCAGTAGCTGGAAGAGGAGAGAACTGAATGTGCAGGATTAAGCTTGAGGCCCCGGCTTCCTGTATAAGGGGAGAGGAGCTCACGAACCTGAAACGCCAGCCAAAGGGAAAAAGAGTGATGGACAAACAGAGATGATGCACAACGTGCCAGCTGCAGCTGGGTGGGCTTCTTGTGGTGGGACATGAATGACGTGCGGGACAGTCACTGTCAGTGCGAAGCAGCCCTTTTACCCTGCCCCACGCAAGGGCTCGGTGGGGCAAATTGGCTGTTTCTCGTGATATGGACAGTTCAGAAAGCAATAGGGTTTGTTTCTGGGAGAGTCTAGGTAAAAGCACCTCATATGAATTTTATTACTTGAGACTAAAGCAAATGTTGAGAAGTCGGAAAATAGAAGTTCTTGGAAAAAATAATACGAGGAATTCACCAAGATCTAGTTGAAGAGCTGCAGGAGGTTGTCTGTCAGACACCACAACACAGAGTGACTGAAGAGTGCCTGTTGCTTGGGACTCACTTTCCTCTGAAGCTGAGAGTGTTGATTCTCTTCAGCCTGAAGAAAGAAAGGCTCTGGGTGGGCTTAAAGCAGCCTTCCAGTACCTGAAGGGGACTACAGGAAAACTGGAGAGGTCCTGCTCTGGCAGGTGGATTGGACTAGATGATCTGTTGAGGTCCCTTCCAATCCCTAATGATTCAATGACTAGGTCTAGGTGATCCTGCTCTGGCAGGGGGATTGGACTAGATGATCTTTTGAGGTCCCTTCCAATCCCTAGTGATTCAATGACTAGGTCTAGGTGATCCTGCTGCGGCAGGGGTATTGGACTAGATGATCTTACAAGGTCCCTTCCAATCTCTAACGATTCTATGACTTTTTACCAGGGACTGTAGTAACAGTACGAGAGGGGATGGTTCGAAGATAAAACAGGGGAGATTTAGATTAGATCTTGTGAATAAATTCCTCACTCTGAGGGTGCCGAGGCGCTGGAAGAGGTTCTGGCTGCCCGCTTCCTGGAAGTGTTCAAGGCTAGATTGGATGGAGCTCAGGGCAACCTGGTCTGGTAACAGGTGTCCCTGCCCATGGCAGAAAGTTGGAACTGGGTGATCTCTGAGACCCTTTCCAACCTAAACCTTAAAAAAGATAAATTAAAAGATATTTTTAAAGGGTAATTGAGCTGAAAGTTGACCTGGTCCTTTAGTTGCAGCCACACAGTCGAGTCCAGAACAAATTCCTTCCAATCACCTTAATAAAAATGACTGTTTTGCCCTCGATAGCTCTCCCTGATCTTATGCTTCCAGGCTCAGAAATGAAGACAGAGCGGGTGTGCGTTCTGCTTGTCCTTTATTCTAGCAGATTGTGTGCTCCTTTCTCAGAGGACACCTTGTCCAGTTCTTTAAGTGTCATTAACGTGCTGGAGGCTTCCTGGAAAAGCTACTTGAAGGCTCCAGGGAATTGAACTCCGTGATGCTGTTTTTAACGCTGGCTGGCCAGACACAAACACTTCAACGTGGTAGTGGTGTCACTGGCTCTCTGATTTCTGAAACATCTGGGTTGCTGTTCCACACTTTGTGTATCTTGATGCAAACCTAAGAAGGAGTAAGGAGCCCAAGGACGGAGCAGAGCCATCAGCCTGCGGAGTCGAGGCTCAAACAAGCTGCATGAGATCAGTGCGGCTGCCGTTCTTAGAAGGACTCTTCTCTTCCTAGAAGTCTTCATCCATTTAGCAATCAGTTCTTTTGCTCCCTCTGCTCTCTTACATAAATTTTTGCTGCCGTAAATGGTTTTGCCTGTGGGATTTGGTTTTATTTGCATGTGCTGCTACTACTGGAGACTGTAGGTGCCGGCTCAAATCAGGATTTTCTCGTCTCCTTCACGTAAACAAACTGGGTTTTGGGAATGGCCGCAAAATTCTGCTCCACCTCGGCGTCTAACACTGACTTATGGACCAGGATGGGTTATACTCCTTATTGTGGGTAGGGTAACTCATTGCCTTTTTTGATGGCCAGGGAGAAGCTGAGCACTGCTGATTGAGAATTGACCCAATAAGTGGTGAATTTTGTTGTTAGTTATGGAGAAGAGGATCTTGTGGTTTACCCTTTTTTAAATGTGACACCAATCTTTTCACAGTAATAGGGCAAGTACAGTGCTGCTTCTGGAGGCTTAAAAAAGAGATTTGTTCTCTAATATTAATTTTGTAATGTATTATTCATGGGGAAAACGAAGCTGAAAGCTTTTTTTTTGCCTTCCCTCAGTAGAAAGGAACTTGAAGAATACATTATCCGGAGAGAGAAAAAAACAGTCGTGTAAAGGACTCTCTTGCTAAGATTGGAGAGGTGCCTGCAAACGCTATTGGAGCTGCCTCAGGGAAAAAGATATCAGAATTCTGTTGAAAATAAACTGATGCGACCGGTGACTAGGGACGTAATTCTCCCTCGCTGCTCAGCACGGTTGAAGCCTCACCTCAAGTACTGGAGGCAGTTCTGGGCCACTCGCTTCAAGAAAGATGTTGAGGTGCTGGAGCAGGTCCAGAGGAGCAATGAGGCAGGGACTAGAAGGAGAGTCTGATGAGGAGAGGCTGAGGGAGCTGGGAGGAGACTCGGGGGACCCTCTCCCTCTCTATAGCTACCTGAAGGGAAGCTGTAGACAGGTGGAGGTTGGGCTCTTCTCCCAGGCAACTAGCGACAGAACGAGAGAGCAGAGCCTGAAGCTGCACCAGGGAAGGGTTAGGTGGGATGTTAGGAAGCCCTTCCTCATGGAAAGGATGATCAGATACTAGAATGGACTGTCCAGGGAGGTGGTGGAGTCCCCATCCCTGGAGGTGTTTAAGGACAGACTGGCTGTGGCACTTAGTGCCGTGGTCTAGGTGACTGTGGTGATGTTAGGTCATGGGCTGGGCTGGATGATCTTAGAGGTCTTTTCCAGCCTCAATAAT
>JAOXOE010031231.1:0-12156 GCA_028565055.1 Phoeniculus purpureus
CTCAATGTCATCTAGTGATAGGACAAGGGGCAATGGGTGTAAGATGGAACATAGGAGGTTCCACATCAATATGAGAAGGAACTTGTTCCCAGTCAGGGAGACAGAGCACTGAAACAAGCTGCCCAGAGAGTTGTGGAGTCTTCTTCTCTGGAGATGTTCAAAGCCTGGGTATGTTCCTGTGAGACTTGGTCTAGGTGATCCTGCTGTGGTGCGAGACTGGACTAGATGATCTTTCTAGGTCCCTTCCAATCCCTAATGATTCTATGATTCTATGATTTCTTTTTTGGCAGAGTGTCTGATCAGCCCTGCTCACCACTAGCTCTATCTTAGTAACTACATTCTCTCTGGGCCAGGAGCTGTTCTGCTTATGTCAAACACATCAATCATAATAAGAGTTTTAATGCATAAATCACAGTATCAGTGAACAGAGGATGCTCTAAAGCCCATTAGTACTTTACAGATCAAAGGTGATGGCATCTCTCGAAACAAATAAATGCTCAGTCTAAAAGGAAATTGTTTCTTTAGAATGATGCTGTAGCTTAGAAGAGATATAAAGGAACAACACTTCTTAAAATCTCCTGTCCAGTGTGATCCTCTCACATTTAAGAAGAAAGAGAGCAAACGAAAGAATTAATGGAGATTGTAATTATTAAACTTAACAAGAGATAGTCATCTGAAGTTTTTTTTTTTGAGGTGACGATTGTTTTCTAAGCATCTCTGTAAAGAAGCTGACAATTCAAAATCACTGAATTAGTCAATTTAGGAAAAAAAATGTTCACATTCGTTTAAGAGGTAATGGATAAAACAGTGGTTGACAAAGAGCAAAGAAATCAAGTAATGCTATACATTTTTTCTGGAGAAGGCATCTGATGCTATTAAGGGAAAAGATTAAAATAGATTAAAAAGGATGTTATTATTTCATAGCATTAGATGACAGTCCTGTTGGAACAGGCATACTTTCAGGGTTGAGCCTAAAAAGGGCCCTGAATTTTTACAGTGTTCATTAGCTATGAGGATCTACAATCCTGTTACTTTTTCATTTTAATTAAATTTACATAAACTATAGAACAAGTACACTCTTTACATTTTATTCATAAGACTAGATTATACAAGATCATAGAGCAGTCAAGAATTCCAAGTGATTTCCTAGTGGTTTTGGATGAGCCTGTGATATTCACAGCTTTTATGTGAATTGTGCACACAACAGTAATTAAATGCAGAGATCAAGTAAATTAACTGTAAATACAGTTAATACTGATACTTTGCTTTTCATTTTCCTGCGCTCATCTCAGCATTAAGGATCAGCTACATCTCTAAGTAACTCAAGAATCAGGAACCGCAGAGATTACTTTATAAATCTATACTTAGCACGTATTATAAACACCTTTCCTCTCTGAATACCAGATTCTTGAAAGGAGTGCTGACAGAGTGAAGTGCACTCCTGTGAATATAACAATTACAAAGGTGAAAGAATAATGGCTGTAAAAATATAGTCTTTGGGCAGCCAGCTGCAATGTGTATTTCCAACTCACAACCACACACAAGTCTATTAGTACAGAATATTCTTTATTCCAAGATTATTCTTCCTACAGGATCACATATGAATCTTTCTAGTTACTCACGCTTTTGTGTAGTACCTCATTTGACGTTATTAGCATCTGTGGTTCAGTTTCTTGCCAACAAGTTATGAAGAAATAAAATTTTCGTAGGGATGAAGTGGTCCCTGAAGAGTGAGTTTAAAAAAGACATGGTCACGTTGGCAAAACAAAGATGACAAAGTTCTTACTGACTTGAGAATTGCACAATACCAAACTCTGGTCAAGAGTGCAGAGATATTTGAGATGGTGAATGTTTATATGAATGCCATTGAAAGTTTTTGTTAGGAAAGTATGAATTTGTTAAGATAAAACCAAACATGCTTCCCACCCTAAATGAGTCAGAACCAGTTTATTCTGACCTTTAAAGACATTTAGTTAGTTGTTTTAAAATTATGTCTGCGTTGTAATTAACAATTCTGGATCCTAATTGTATTGTTTTTCTGAGCTGCATAATGGTTTGTACAGTCTTTTATTGGTACCATATTACTTACTGTTCTTACAAATCACGGTATGTTCTTCATCTTTGCTGGGAGTGCTCCCAGGATTCATGTCTTTCAGTTGCTGAAGATAAGTTCAGAAATATTAAACAAAAAGGAGGGTGTGAGATGAGTTCTGCTTTAAAATAGGAATGTGAGTATGCATTAGACAGAATTATTGCACAAAATGAGATTGTCCAACCCACCACTCGGAGAAAGTTGCTCAGGGCCACATTCAGTAGAGTTTTGGTACCCCAACAATGCAGATTATAACCTGTTTGAGCAATCTGTTCTGTATTTTGATTACACAATTAAAAACAAAACAAAAATTAATTTTATATCTAGATGAAATATCTTCTATTTCAGCTTGTGCCTTTTGCATTTTCTCCTTTCTCTGGGCACCACTGAAAAGACTGGGTTTGTCTTCCTTGACACGCCCCACACTGCTTGTTTATACACATTAGTAAGAACTATTGTGACCCTCCTCTTCTCCAAATGAATGAATGCTTAAACTCATAATATTTTTGTATGAGAAATGCTCCAATGAATCATCTTCAAGACCCTTGTTTGAATATATTCCCATATGTTCACCTCTATCTTGTACTAGGGAGTCAAGAACTGGACAAATTACCCCAGATGTTCACTACTCACCAGTGCTGAGTAAAGAAAGATCATCTGTTTCATTCTGCTGGCAAAACTCTTTTAGCCTTCATTGCTATAAATGCACATTGTTGGCTCATTGTCCTCTATTTGGCCACCAAACTGTGGACACTACAATTTGTTTCAGCTCCTAGTCATTTTGCTAATTAGGGAAACATGGCCAATCAGGGACAAGAACCAGTGACAAAAAACTAGGAGAGCTGGGAGAATGGGACTGTTCAGCCTAGCGAAAAGCTGAAGCAGGACCACATCAATTATAGAAATACCTTCAGAGAAGTTGTAAAGTAGTTGGAATCAGACTCTTTTCAGGGACTCCCCACTGACCTGTGACAGGACAAGAGACAATGTCCACAAACTGAAATGCAGGAGGTTCTGTCTGAGCATTAGGACACACTGAGGGTGACCAAGCACTGGTACACATTGCTGAAAAAGGTTGTGGAGTCTCCATCCTTTGAAATTTTCAAAAGTTGTCTGGACATGTTCCTGGGCATCCTGTTCTACTTGGCCTTGATCGACCTTCTGGACTACAGACATTCAGACACCTCTTCCAATCTATCCCATACTGTAATTCTCTGTGATTATTTGATTTTATGACTGTGATTCTGGGGAAACGTTATATATTCATGAAAGCTCATTTGTTCATTTTCCTAGATGTAACTAATATTTTCACAACTGCAATTTGATGTGAGTGATTTCCTTCCCCCTAACTGACATGGCATGACAGCTCAGGGAACCAACCTGGAACTGCTTGCTTTTTGCAAACAGGGCAGGTCTAGGGCAGATCCCTTTTGCTGGCAGTTTACAGGTGTCTTTTCCTTCCTTTTTTCTGTGTTTTGTTGTTTGTTAATAAAATTTGTTCCAATTTTTCTTTACTATAATTTTGTCCTTGATTTTCTTATGTTTTGAAGACAAAAAATCAAAGCAACGATCCAGGCACATTAGGAAGTCTGACATTATCTTTTTATGCAGTTAAACTAGATCTTTGCTTATCGGATCCATCAAGTATAAATCTTCAGTTTTATCATGAGTAGATGGTAGGATGGTATGACAGAATTTAGGTTGAAAGAGGGGGCAGTTGAAGCATTATACGTGTCCTGTCACCTCTGAAGCATTCTTAAATTAGCTATTTGTTATACAAAACACTCCTTAAATACTATTAAAACAAACACCTTCTCTCGCTTTTGTATCAAATTGGGAACTTTGCCTTACTTCAGTGAGACAAAACTTTGAATCCAACTCAAGATATTTATTTCAGATTTAGAACAGATTAAAAAGAGGAGCATAAAGTACTTGAATGAGAGTAGTTGTGCAGGTTCACATGTCTATAGATTTGAAGGCTTTTCTTTCTCTCTTTAATTTCCTGCTTGGCTTTGGCACACACACACACACACGAACACGCATACATGGGCACAGAGAATTCACTGCTTAGAAAAAAGTCAACAGGACCTCTCTTTTTCCTCTTAACTGTCTCAGAGATGGAAGTCAGGGAGCTTCTATTGCCTTCATTATGAGACAATGCAGAAGACTATTTTTAATTGTTTTCCAGTGGCTTCAAGATTGTTTCAGTGTTCTCTGACCTCCAAAACATGTAACTATTAACGTTTACTATGTTATATTTAGGCTGGAATACCTTCTTATTCATAATACTTTTTGCTTACAGAGATGGATTAACCTGCTTTCACACACTGTCAGTGGAATTTTCTCTCATATATAGTAAAAGTTTAATGACTGTGAGAATTTTCTAGAGCTTTCTTTGTGGGAGCAGATACTCTTTGTATTTTGTAATTCTACAATTAGGAAACAGATTGGAAGCAATCAAATATTGTCAAAACATATTACTGTGACTGCTTTTAAATTAATGATATTAATTAATTCAACATTATATTCACTTCAGAGTGCCAGCTAATTAGAATGAAAAACTAAAATAAAACTGTTTTCCTGAAACAAGTTAATTCTTGTTTTAAATTTTAATTGGTGAAAATGTTAATATTTTTAATCATAGAATCATTAGGGATTGGAAGGGACCTTAAAAGATTATCTAGTCCAATCCCCCTTGCCACAGCAGGATCACCTACCCAAAGTCACACTGGAACACATCCAGGAGGGTTTTAAATGTCTCCAGAGAAGGAGACTCCACATCCTACTTGGGCAGTCTGTTCCAATGCTCCGTTACCCTCACTGTGAAGAAGTTTCTTCTGATATTTATAATAGAACTTCCTATGTTCCAGCTTGCACCCATTGCCCCCTGTCCTATCACCAGATGACACTGAGAAGAGCCTGGTTCCATCCTCCTGACACCCACCCTTCACATATGTATAGACATTAATGAGGTTATCCCTCAGTCTCCTCTTCTCCAACCTGAAGAGACCCAACTCCCTCAGCCTTTCCTCATAAAGGAGGTGTTCTACTTCCTTCATCACCTTTGTGGCTCTATGCTGGACACCCTCCAGCAGCTGGAGCTGGATTAGTATCTGTCAGACCTAGAAAATTCTCATTTAGATTTAAAATATTTACATTACCTCAATAAGAGATTTACTTGTAATTACTTTTTTTAAACTATCCTTTAGTTCTGTTGTTCTAGAAACTACTAACTCCAGTCCTGGGTAAGAACATTCAGAATCCTAAAGACTATGCAAATGAAGCTGAATAAAAATAGAAACACGGAGACCTCTGCAACGAACTGTAAGTTATATTTAAACTATCTACTGTGTAACATACAAGATAGTACTTAGAAAAAAAAATCTGTATTTCTATAAAGAAATGAAGCATTTTATTAGAAAAGTACAGGCTAACATATTCAGAGGTAGGTTTAAAGACACTGAGACACTCAAAAGACACTGAGCACAGGGCTTTGACCAATATATTTTCAGCTCAGTGTCTCCACTTCCAGTTTAACCTCTCAATTGTAAAGACAAGACACTATTCACCATCTAACTTAGTTACCCTTTCACTAAACAAAAAGTCATTAATCTAGATTGATAAGGAGGAGATCATCAAGTCATATATCTGGAACAACTAGAAAAAGAATTGTGGACTCCAAGCGACGGCTTTATAAACAGGATTTTCGTTAGAAAGCTCTGTCAATGTGTACAACACTTTGGTCCTTGATGTAAAGTATATAAAATAAAACTTTCTCTCTCAAACGAAGGGCATGAAAATTTAGATACTGGTAAAATGCTGGAGGAATTTTGCTCAAGGAAAAAAAAGTAGATTTTATGACATTGAGTCCACTAATGGTCCCTTTTTTGCTTAAATGTTACGACTAGCTGAGGAATTAGCATTAGAAATGGCTGTGAATTCAGTGATGCTATTTCTTTACATAGAGGAATATAATAACACATAATATTGAGATTTTTCTGTTCAAATGTATCACTTAAGTCCTTTCTCTTTTGTAGAGCTTTACATTTATTTTAATCCCAGTGTATCTATAATTACCCCATAGATATCAATTCCAAAACCAGTTCTACATGTGAGAAAGAGTTAACAGCAATTTTTTTATCATTGTTCCTGTCTACAGTATAGAGTTTTTCTGCCACCTTTCATACTATTCTCAACAAGTTTATCAAAGCTATATTGATACCTGTTGTTCATTCTCCCTCAGAATCTGAAAATACTCTTTTCTTCCCCCAGAACTACTTTTCTTATCTTATATTCATTTTCTTCAAGAACATAAAGGGATGCTGCTGTCAGATTATCTCCTTGTTGATTGCTCTGGTCACATCACTCACATCTTTAGATTTATTCACTGAATCCCTATTCCCATCATGTCAAATTCAAGCTCTCTCCATGCTGCAGAATTACCAGTAACTATTTGTTCCTGACTTTATTCCATTTCTGTACCTTCCCTATAGAATTCATTTGTGACGCTTGGTTTATCATCCACTTCTGGAAAGATGTCTGTAATCCATCTGTATTATTTCTGAGACCTTTCCTGAGTTTCTTCTTTTGAAAAGTGTGAAGTCCTTCTAAAGCTTGATGCCTCCACAGATCATAGAATTAGGTAGATACTTACCTATACGAAACTGAGACCAGTCACACAGTTGACCGTTCTATTAATGAGCTAGTTCCAGCTCCCTGCCATAGGCAGATATACCTCTTACTAGACCAGGTTGCCCAAAACCCCATCCAACTCAGCCTCAAATGCTCCCAGAAGGGGACATCCACTAGTTCTCTAGGCAATCAGCTCCAGTGCCTCAGCACCCTCACAGTGAGGAATTTATTCTTAAAATCTAATCTAAATATCCCCTTGAAACCATTTCCCCTTGTCCTGTTACTAGAGTCCTTTGTGAAAATGTCTCTTTTCCACTTTTGTGTAGCCTCCTTAGGCACTGGAAGGTTGCTGTAAGGTCTCTATGAAGCCTTCTCCACGCTGAACAACCACAGTTTCCTTGGTCTGTCCCCATAGCACAGGGGCTCCAGCACTCTCATTATCCTTGTGGCCTCCTCTGGACTCAGTCCAAGAGTTCCAGTTCTTGTACTGGGAGATCCAGAACTGGACACAGGACTCCAGGTCCCACAAGAGCAGAGTAGAGGGGCAGAATACCCTCTCTTGCTCTGGTGGGTGACACTTCTGTTGATCCACCCCAGGACACAGTTGTCTTTCTGGGCTTCCGTCACACACTGCCAGCTCCCGTTGAGCTTCTCCTCTACCAACACTCTCAAGTCCTTCTCCCCAGGGCTGCTCTCAATCCATTCACCACCCAGCATGGATTTGTGCATGAGATTGCCCCAACCCAGATGCAGGGCTCTGCCCTTGGCCTTGCTGAACCTCATGCAGTTGGCACAGGCCCAGTTCTCCAGCCTGTCCAGGTCCTTCTGGATGGCCTTCCTTCTCTCCAGCCTGTTGACCACCCCACACAGCTTAGTGTCACCAGCAGCCTTGCTGAGAGGCCACTCAGTGCCACTGTCCCTGTCACCAGTAAAGATGTTAAACAGCATTGGACCAAAAGTAGTCCCTTGAGGGACATCACTTGTAACTAGTTTACAATCGGACATGGATCACAGCTCTCTGAGTGTGGTCATCCAGCCAATTCCATATCCGTTGAGCTGTCTATGTGTCAAATACATCTCTTTCTATTTCAGACAAAACAATGTGATGTGGGACAGTGTCAAATGTAGCAACAGCCTGTGTTTGCTCAGTACAGGTTTTCAAACTTAACCAGACATGTCTGCTCTTGGGATATTTCTACTGACTATCCTGGCACATTTTTAGCAGAGTGGTTATTCTATTTCTTGTGTGTGTTTGGTCTGCTTAGAGTTAGGAAAATTATACATTTTTCCAAATATCAATTGGAAAAAATAAATACTTGTTTCCATGAATTTATGAAGAAAGTATGTGTGAGATTAACTCAAAATGTTCAAAATGCAAGAAATAAAATCAAACAACTTCTTGCTGTCCAGGGAAAAATGCTTACGACCCAAAGAGTGAGGGGAGTTTGGGAAGGGAGAAATAACTAGTGACAAATAAAAAAGGAGAGACAAAGTTCATGTTCATCTATAAGAGCAGAAACAAGTCTGTTTTTAAATTAAAAAGGTTATATAATTTATTCTTGTTTTGATATCAAACTAATGAAACGAGTTTGCTAATTTTATTATGTCAACTTATTGATCCAGCAGTAAATGAAAATGTTCTAATGCTACTGGAAGCTCTTTTGTCACTGTAACTACTTGGCTTGGAGTTATGAGTAACATAAAGCCTATTTTTGTGAAACTCTTAAAGTTCTGAATAATTTGGATATGTCTGAACACCTACATACTCCTGTGAAATAACTTCTTTACCAGTTCTCTCATACTGTTAACACATAATATTTCCTTATATCAGTAGTTTGCCTTTACAGTTATGAAGACCATGCAGCTTTGTTTCTAATTTTGTGAAGAAGTTGTGTAAGGATTTATTTCTGAAGATCTTATGAGATTAATGATACTGTTTTACAATACAACATATATTAAACAAAATTGTGTGTGTCCCACTGTGAAGAATAAACCACAACTGAGTTAGTGCTTCAAGACATTGAGCTTTTGAATATACATTTCAACAGATTTTATTACTTACAGAACAATTCACTTAATCTGTTGCCATCAAAAGGAATGTTCTAAAATATAAACACGTAAATCATTTACCTTTCAAGATTTTCAGACAAAAACCCTAAGTATTTGTGCATTTGAGACTTGCAGTCTCAAAGCAAATCTGTTCATGAAACTAACACTACATTGTCCTTGCTGTTATATGCACCTTTGTACGTGTAGGTACACAGCAATATTTTTTGTAGTAATCTATTTTTCAAACAAACCTACAAAGGTGCTTTCTACAGATTCTTTAAAGCACAAATGGAGAGAAGAAAGAGGAACGTAAGGAAAATACCGCAACATATTACTCAGCAAGCACATAGCCTCCTCCCTGGAAGTGTTCAAGTCTAGGCTGCATGGGGCTTTAGGCAACCTTGTCTAGAGAGAGGTGTCCCAGGTCTAGTGAGTGGTGTCCCTGCCCAAGACAGGGAGCTTGGAACTAGATGATCTGTAAGATTCCTTCAAACTTAAACAATTTTATGATTCTATGCTCTTCCTAATCTTTTTAGTGAATACATACCACATGTTTTCGTAACTGCTAATATTTATTCAATACATTTACACACACAAAAAAAATAGAGAAAATATGCAGTGACAGCAGCCATGGGATAAAACTGCTGAAAGCATTCTGTGATTAAATATGAAATAGCTCAAAGGAAAAATACAGTCTAAGCTATGTACATTCTATTAGGAAAAAAAAGAGCTTACTGTGTGATTCTGAGCAACACAACTTGAATTTAAAATAGTCTCATGAGGTACTTTAGAAATTCTCTAAAATTGAAATTGCCTGTAGAAATTATACCGTACATCCTTTAAAGAATAACTGTTGGATAGCAGTGACCTTGGGCCACTGGATCCAGCAGTGACCTTGCTTGGAGTGACATCGGCAAAGCACTGACACCAAACCATGGGGGCACCACACCTAACCCTACCCATGGGCTACAGAGACCCACCAGGGGCTGGAGCCATCTATTTAGGCCATGACTCGCAACTCCCCTCACACCTCTGGGGGCACCCTCACTGCCACTATCTGTAAACTGGGTTAGTCAGGCAGATCGCCACAGCCTCGATGAGGGAAAAGAAGGAAATGTTTTGCCAATTAATGTAAGCAAATTGGAAAAGGAAATATGGTAGTAAGTTACCAACAGAGCCCTTAAATAAAACATGACATTTCTAATGTGCACCTAATGCTGTCCAGCCTTCCATTAGCAGAGGCCTCTGGGCACCCACAGGCAAGCATCAAATATATAGCAATTTATAATGGGAGTTCATATAATGATAAAGTAAAAGCATAACTGTGATGAAAAAAAATCCCTCACTAGTTGAAATTTGCCTCTAGGCAAAGTCTTAGTGTCTGTAAACAAGGTGTAGAATTTACTTCATTGATGCACAGAAAACTTACTTTAAAATACCTTCTGTGCTTGCTTTTCTATAGGATTTAGAACCAGGTGCTGGTTTCTCTGATGTATGTAGTCAAGAATGTGAGGAATGGACCTTAACATATGCTGAAGGATTAATAATGCTTGTAGCGTTTGTTTCCCATTTTCAGAAAGAAAACAAACTAATGTGGCTCAGCTCAATTTATCACTAGAAGGCACATCTGGTATAATGCTGACAGTAGTCGTGGATGCAAGAATTCTGTTCACAATGGCTTACACAAGGTATGTTTAATGTTAGTAGTAAATACTAACAACATGTAATAAGAATTTAATATTTATTTAAATATTAACTTGATATTTGATGTTATTTTAATACTGCTTAATAATAATGATATTATGTTTTAATAAGATTTAAGTAAGTTCCTTATATTGAAGGAAAGTAGTTAAGGAGACTGTTTTGTTTCTGTTTATTTGAGTTGGTTTTTTTTTTTGCTGTTATTGTGGTGGGGTTTGGGAAGGTGTTTGCTTGATTCCTTGGTTTGGTTTGATTTTTTTTTTTATTTGTTGCCACACTACTGAGAAGTGTTTGGAGAATTTGGTTGTCCTTTGAATGACTTCTAGAGTAATCACTCATTTGTTTCTAAATAAAGGCCATGAAAACTTATCCTGGATTTCCCAGTCCACTTTTTGTAATGCCACTATTTGGCAGAGGCTTTAAAAATACAAGCTTGTCATACAGTGCCTTGTAAACGACCCTTAGACATGAATAGGTAGTTCACATCATGGTTCAGTGTGCTGCCAATTAATTTTCAGACCCATTCACTGGAACTGCCAACCATCCTGACATTATGAGTTAGAACTAAGCTAAACTTGCTTGAATCAAACAATTCTAGGCCAGCAAATGACTAATAGTTATAGCAGTTGCCATGCTGTGGAAGCTTCAGCTTTGCAAACATGATGTGAAAGCTTCAATAATTCAAAATGCTTTCAAGTTTCTCAGTTATGTAAGCAAGAGGTTTTAAAGCCTTAAAAACCCAAATGAAAAATTCTATACTCAGAGTTAACCCATCCATCTTACTTGACTTAATGCATTGTAGAATTTAATTACTTTTATTCTGGAAATACTCTTGGCCCAATATATAACATTTAAAAAAAAAATAAATTACTTTTTGCAATTAAGCCTTAGATATTTTTCATTCTTTGTGTTCAGTACCTGCCTTCAGCCAATCTTTGAATGAACTATTCATTTTGACTCTCCAGAATTATCACTGTATTTTCATGATCAGAATGTAAAAGTTTTGAGTTATGGAACCTGACTTCTCTGTGAGGGCTAAACTTGTTTGTTTTTTTTTCCTGAAGATGTCATCTATGCACAAGCTATACAAGTTCAAATGTACACAAATAACATATTTGACCCTTTCTTGGTTTGAACCCAACATCATGCAGCCATTCACTCAGACCCACCTTCCCTGGGGCAGAGGGATGGGGTAGACTGTGAAAAAGGAAGGATTGAATTTAAGATAAGGAGAATTTACTGAAATGCTAAAAAGGAAAAGGGAAAGAACAACAATAAGAACACTGGCATGGGTGATACATGGGCACTGCTTGCCCCCACGCCACAAACCACACTGCATGAACAAAGCTGACCCTATGCTGCTGTCACCATTTTAAACTTCGACACTTCTTCCAAACCATATATATGTATAAACTCACTTTCAAGTTGGAAGCTCATGTGTGTGAATTGAGAGGGAAAACAGCAGTCACCCAAGAAGTCATTCAAGGTAATTGCTGTGGAGACAGGAAGGCAATCAGCCATCATTCAGAAAAAGAACATAGAATCATACAATCATAGAATCATAGAATCATTAGGGATTGGAAGGGATGACGAAAGATCATCTAATCCAATCCCCCTGCCACAGCAGGATCACTTCACTGGAGAAGTTACACAATCAGAATCACTCTGGGTTGGAAGGGACC